>BLBF01020257.1:0-18265 GCA_015471245.1 Laticauda colubrina | reverse complement strand
TTTAGCTTGTCTACCTAACCCTGGTTGGGGAACCCAGGCTTAACATAATTAACATAAAAAAATGAAAAGTCAAGCAACGAAAACTAATACCAGTGGGTATGTTAACGTATTCAGCATTCTTATGTAATCATCCGGAGATTAATTTCATCCTGTATAAATTTTCAGGTTTAATATATTAAGCAACGGTTTCCAAGTCATCCAAACATACAAATTTCCTTTGTTCAAAATCATTTGATTATTTGCATATAGAGAGTATTTTAACTTACTGCGTATGGTATGCCAACTGCACAGTGGCAGATAGGACAGCACTCCAGGGGGTTAACATCATTGTCCAGATGATCATTGGTTTCCCTCTAGCCTCTTTGGAAGAGCTTTATAGCTCCTGCTACCTTAAGAAAGTTCAAAACATTCTTAAAGATCCATCCCATCCTGGGCACCCATTTTTTGAACTATTCCCATCTGGCAGATGGTACAGAATAATAAAACAAGGACAAATAGGCAGAAAAACTGCTTCTATCCCATACATAGTTCTATATTCAACTATATTGAATTCTATTGTATAGTGCAATATTAATGCAATATCAGGGGTTTTCAATTCAATTGTATAGAATGCAAAGGATGTGTGTTTGTGTTTTATTTTTATAGTTATAGTGTACACTGAAGATTACATTTAATTTCATTGTACGAGGTGCAATGACAATAAACTAAACTAAAATTAAAGAATGGAGATTAAGGAAAATATTAAAATAATTTCAGTTACTGATCTAATGACGTTTGTAGGGGCCTAGCAGAATTTCACTGACTTTGTTTATTGTTGAGGCTTTTTTTATTTGAACTCTTTCTATTGGTGTCTGTGTTCCTGTCAGTGGTGTCCACAAAATGTAGGCAAAAAAAAAAAAAAAAAAAGATGATGAGCATGCCAGCCATCAAAGTAATAGGTGGAGATTTGATTGCAGCAGCATAGTTACTATACTCTGCAGATTCCCACTCCCTGTTAAACTTGTTGCCACACATATCTTACAGTACAAATAAAAGCAGATTACAATGTGGATTTAGTATGATATTTTCCAGGGGGAAAATATTAATATAGCATTTTGAGTGCTCCTAAATTTGTTTCTGTGACAGTTATTGCCATTAGATTCTAGAAAAAAATGAAACTGCACAATAGAAGAAAATTTTATTATGGCTCAACATTCAAATGTAGAAAAACACTGCAATAATTTTTTAAATTATTTTCAAAAGCAAAGATAATGAAGCCAACTCACCAACATTTAATAAATAGATGTAATTATCAGTGCCCAGAATAGTATCCTCTTTTAAGTCATTGAATTAATGTTGTTTTGGGAAGGACAGTAAATGCACTTCACACACACACACACACACACACACACACACACACACCTTACAGTAGCTTTGGGGGAAAATCCTTCAATCTAAAGCTAAAGCCCCTGTCACACAGCACCAATGGATGGAAAGAGGATGTAAAATGGAGAGAAACACTTGCCATCTGTTGGTTAACGCGATGCATCCATTCTGTACTCACTGCGTACATATTTCATACTCTCTATCCATCCAGCATCCGTCTACTGACATTTCATCCGCTCAAAAAGTTTTGAGCTGCACAAAACTTTTTGAATGGAAAATGTATCCAATGCGTCCGTTCTACATCTGCTACGCATACAGGGAACATCCGTTATATGTCCGTAGTCATCTGTTACACGTCCACTATATCCGCTAGGCATCCGCTGCGCATCCGCGCAACTCGCATCCACTCCAGTGAAAAACGGACACAGGGAGGAAGCGAAATGGACGTGGAACGGACACACAGCATTAGTAGCACGGACGTAGAAAGGATGAAAGCGGATGCAGCTCGCATACAAAGCATTAAAATGGAAAAAACTTTCATATAGGGGATGTATCTTGGATATTTAGGATGTCTGCAGGATGCCTAGATGATGCAAAAGGGCACCTAGTGAAAAACCTATATTTCCTATAAAAAGGGGGAGAAATCACCTGGATCTCACTTTCAGTCCAGCAGCCCTGCGGTGCAGACCTCTTCAGCCTTCATCTGGCTCTTGCTCTTCCACAGCATCCAGTCATCTCCACCATGGATTGTCACACACTCCTTTTGGTAGCTGCCATCATTCTACAACAGTGCGAAGCCCTCTACAGGCTCTTTCACCTGTTCTACGTGAAGAAAAGGAGGGGTCCAAGAAGTGTCTGGGTCTGAAGATGGATCGCGAGAAGAGCTGAGTACACACTGTATAACAAGCTGATGGTGGAGTTGAGGAACGAAGACTCTCGTGCATTCCAGCACTTCATGAGGATGCCACCAGCCATGTTTGACGAAGTTGGGGAGCTGCTGAGACCCAGGTTGACCAAGGCAAACACCAACTTCTGGTCCAGCCTGGACCCTGGGCTCCAGGTGGCACTGACTCTGTGCCACCTGGCCTCCGGGACCATGTACAGGAGCATGCAGTACAGCTGGAGGGTGCCACACAACATCATCAGCATTGTGGTCAGAGAAGTGGTGCAGGCCATCATCGAAGAATACCTGGAGGAGCTCCTCCAGTGCCCCTCCACTGAAGAAGGATGGAAGAAAGTTGCAGAGCAGTGGTGTCAGAAGTGGAACTTCCCCCACACCGTTGGAGCCATAGATGGGAAGCACGTGGCCTGCAAAGCTCCAGCCAAGTCAGGGTCCACTTATTTCAACTACAAGGGCTTCTTCAGCATCATCCTCTTCGCCATGGTCGATGCTGACTACAAGTTCATGTACATCGATGCTTCAGGCAACGGCTCATCTTCAGATGCCCAGGTATACAACGCCAGTCACCTCAAGGAGGGGCTGGAACGCCACCTCATCATGGGCTTCCCAGATCCAGACCCCCTGCCCAACGACACACAAGATGTGCCCTACTTCATTGTGGGGGATGACGCCTTCTCCCTCAGAACCTACCTCATGAAGCCCTACACTTCCAGATGCCTCACCCGTGAAGAGAGGATCTTCAACTACAGGCTGTCCAGGGCAAGGCGGGTGGTGGTGAAAACCTTTGGCATCCTGGCCAACAGGTTCCAGGTACTTCTCTCCAGCATGCAGCATCCCCCAGAGACCGTGAGGAGCATCGTGGAAGCTTGCTGCATCCTGCACAATCTCATGCGCACCCGCTACCCAGTGTTGCAGAACAGGCTCGTGGACCACCAACAAGGCAATGGGGACATGGAGCCTGGTGAATGGAGGCAAGGGCGAAACCTGATCGACACTGTGGATGTGCAAGGCCCCAACAGAGCTTCACGTGAAGGGAAGAAGCAGCGCAACCTCCTGAAACACTGGTGCAACTGCCCAGCTGGAGCAGTGGAGTGGCAAGACAGGATGGTAGATGCTTAATGGATGCTTCCTTCAGCCTGTCTCATCACACTGATGAGATTATGCCATATATGTTGAGTGGCCCTACAATGAACAGGGCATTTAATAAAGAGTTGTGTTTATGTTTAAATGTGTTGATGAATGATTACATTGTTATTGATAATAAAGGGCCATAGGGTGGACCTGGGAGGGTGGACCATACAGTCCCACTATGCTTGCACTGGAGGTTTATCTACCCCACAGCTATTACCCATCCCACAGTTATCCCTGCCCATCCCACTGCTATCCTAATCCATCTCACAGCTATTACCCATCCAACAGGTATCCCTGCCCATCCCACTGCTATCTTAACCCATCCCACAGCTATTACCCATCCCACAGGTATCCCTGCCTATCCCACAGGCATCCCTGCCCATCCCACAGCTATTACCCATCCCACAGGTATCTTTGCCCATCCCACTGTTATCCTTACCCATCCCACAAGCATGCAAAGGCTTAAACCATTTCTAAAAGTTTCCACCAAGACTTTATTGACTAAAAGAACTGAACCAAGTGTGTGAAGCAAATATAAACTTTATTAATAACAAACTGAAAAAGCAAAATGACCCAAGTAAAGTGTCCCAAGCAAAGATAAAGTCAACAGGTTGCAACCCAGTCTCTGGCACTCTTCTCAGTCACTCTGAGGCATGCCCATAGTCTCAGGGGTGAAGGGTCCAGGTGCTGTGGAGGTGGCAGTGGCTGAAGTGCTGGTCTGAGGTGCCATTGGGATGCCTGGCCCTGAGAGGACAACAGGGGATGGTGTGTGGAGGAAGCTCTCAGAGAGCTTGCTCAGTCCTGTGATGTTGAGAGACCCTTCCTCCAGGACATGGGGTGTCAGTCCCAAGACCGATGACAGATGTTCTGAGGCCGGGCTTGGCTGTGGGGTGGAGGAAGGAGGAGTGTAGTGGGGCTGTCTGGTCTGCAGGTGAGCGAGGTGAGCGAGGTGAGCGAGGTGAGCGAGGTGAGGAGTCGGTGGCATCTGTGGCATGGGTGACATCTGTGGAATGGGTGGCATCTGTGGCGTGGGTGGCATCTGTGGCGTCGGTGGCATCTGTGACACCAGTGGCAACGGTGGTGTTCGATGAACCTGTGCCTGGACTGGGAAGGGCTGCCTGTGCTGCTGGAACTCCTGGTAGCCGTAGCCTTGGTAGGTGAGGGATTGTTGAAAGCCTTGGAAGGGCTGTGACATCACTTGGGGTGGAGGAGCAGACCTGGACTGGGTCGGAGCAGGTTCAGCTGGGCCTGGAGGGTGGTGCAGAAGACCTGTGATCCTCTCCTTGATCACCTGGTACTGGGATTACGGACATGTCCATGAGGGTCTGGTTCACGTAGGTGAGGAAGGGCTTTCGGTTTGAGGATGGTATGTCGCTGTGTACCAGCTGAGAGAGGAGATCTACGCTGCTTTTGATGGTGTCCCTGATCTCCAGCAGGACAGTGTGGCTCTGCCCCTCTGGTCTGGCTCTCTGCCTGCTTTCTGTGGAGGTGGAGCTGGGGGTGGGGGTGGGTTGGTCTCTGGTGGCAGTGCCCTCTCCTTGCTCCCACTGCGTCAGGGGTCTTCCACGCGCTCCGCCACGGGGAGTGCAGCTGTCGGGGGGGGGTTCCGTCGTGGGACGCTCCACAGATACCTGCCTGGATACAGGAGCTGACTCTTGGCCAGAAGAGGACTGGCTGTCTGTGGGCTGCCTGAGAGAGAGGGTAGACAGAGGGGCTGCTCCTTGGTGGTGGATCTCACCCTCCAAGAAGCTGCACTTGGCCATCATGTAGGTCTCCCGGTCGGTGAGCTTGACCGTGGCCTGGCCAGACTTCTTGAGGTGCAGCTTCCCATACCAGGTGTGCATGTGCTTCCACCACCCAAAGAGGACCTCCGAAGTGTAGCCCAGGCTCTCCGTCTTCTCTCTCCAAGAAGTGTGCTTCCTCCTGGTGTCTCGATAGAGCCTGTGTCCCTTCAGCCATGGGTACTCGTTCTCCCTCAGCCATTCGAGCACCTCATTCTCATGTTCCTCTTCGATGGAGTATTGCCTCCTCTCCCGTTCTCACGTATGCCTCTTCCTCCCTCTGGCAGGGCCTTCTGGGACCTCATCAGAGGGGCTTTGAGGTTCTAGGGGCTGCTCCACCACACCAGCAGCAGCAGCAGCAACAACAACAACATTAGCAGCAAAAGCAGTACCAGCAGCACCAGGAGGACCAGCAGCACCAGCAGGACCAGGATCATCAGCAGCAGAGTAAGCATCAGCAGCACCAGCAGGACCAAGAGCACCAGTAGCACCAGCAGGACCAGGAGCAGCACCAGCAGAGTAAGCACCAGCAGAAGCACCAGCACCAGGAGCAGCGCCAGCAGAGTAAGCACTAGCAGAAGTACCAGCACCAGCAGAGTCAGCCCGAGTAGCAGAAGCCCCAGAAGAAGCAGAGTCAGGGCCAGGGGGTGGGATGGTGGCCCTGTCCTTCTTGCCAGGGCTGGCAGAAGATGGCACAGGCTTCCTCTTCTTCCCCATGGTTGTTGGCTGGAGATGTGTCTGGCAGCATTCCTCTGAATGGTGACCTGCTTGCGAGCTGCATCCTTTTATATCCACGGGGCTGAGGCAATGCATCCTCCCTGCATGCGCAGTGAATGCTTTGCATCCGCTAGGCATCCGCTAGGCGTCCGTGATGTATCCGCTTCATCTGCTCGGCATCCGCTCTGCATCCGTTCCTTCCGCTGCGCATCCGCTTCGCTGTACTCCCCCGGAAGCCCTGCGGATGTGCCATCCGCTTCCATCCGCTTCCATCTGCTAGGCTTCCGTGGAGCATCCTCTTTACATCCTGGCTACATCCTCTCCCCGTCCGTTCCTTTCTGTTGTTGTCCGCTCTGTTTTTGCAAATTTGGGGCACTTTTGAGAGCGGATAACAACGGACGGAAGATTTTCTCATCCGCTGTGTCCTTTTTACATACTTTTTGCATCCATCGGCCTATGTGATGGGCCCTTTAATATCTGTTGAGTACACTTTTGGCTTGAAATATTAAGGACAGTGAATGCCACAGACTAATATTTTTCCCCAGGAATGCCAACACATGAGTTTAAAAAACAGAACTGAAACAGCACTTTGAAATGCCAACATCCATGGACTAACAAAGAAAATGCACTATTCCTTTCCATACATACACACCCAGACAAAACAAGCTGCAAGTGTTCTGCTGCCCCCTTCCACATTTTTAGTGCATGGTATGTGATTTGTCTATTTGCAAAAAAAATATATGAACAGTTGTTATGAGGGAAGCCACCTGGTGTGAAGGCGCCTTTCCTTCTTTTTCTGTTAAAAAGCTTCTTTAATAATTTCTGCTTGATTTTCAAAAAGCACTTTAAATAAGCCACATAATATCTGGGATTTGAAGAATGAATTAGTTTTCTTTTAATCTTGCTAGCTAGAATTTGCTTTTATTTGATTGCTTAAACATCAATTGTTTTAAACTTCAGAGAATTAATGCAGTGCGTTATTAGTATTACAATCCTATGTAATACATCCAGTAAAATGATAGAAGTAATTATCACAGATAGTAAAAAGACAGATATTAAACTGTTAGGAAAGAACAGTGTTTGTATATGTTGTAAAGTCATGTAAATTAAATTAGAAGGAATTTTTTTACAGTTGATCAGGCTTGCAAAGACAAAATGAAAGTCCTGTCAAAACTTCATTCCAGCTTTGATTGGGTAAGCTTGCAGTTTGCAGTAGTTATTCTGCAAAATTTGTCACCTATAGATTAAAACTTTATTAAAAATGATATAATTATTTTTTTTCTTAATCTTAACTCAAATGAAATAATTTTATTCTTCTGGAAATAGTCAAGGGATTCTGCAATCAATTTTGATGCATAGCATAGGGACAAAGATACAAAAAGTCTAAATACCATCAATAAAATGAAATTGGAATATTAAGGATCCATGATAACTATGAGAAATGTAAAAGAAGCAATTATACTCAGAAATGTCCAAGGAAAACACAGCATTGGCAAACTATGCATATCTTGGATGGAAAAATAAATGTACATGGTTTGCCAAAAATAACATATTGTTGTTTTATATAATAATCTTGATAGAACAAATAGCACTGACAGCTGTCAAACACCAGTCAGAGATGATATAAAAGATGAAGAATATCTAGCCTGTGCCAACGTTGCTACTGGCTTATTGCCAGATTGTTCCCCTATTCATACAGGGTATTCAGCTGTATTTAATTAAACACATTCCATTTGATTGTTTTTTCTTTGTAGCTTTTGTGTGTGCATTTATATTATATTAAACTGTATTATATTTTATTCATGGCTATGTGCATTGAACTATGCTCTGCAAATTATATGGAGATTTAGAGACAATTTCTATATTAACAATAATAAGCAATAATTATAGGCCATAATAATGAAGTAACAAGCTCACAGCTTGGGAAGATCTTTCACAAGCAACATTCTCTTATAAGGTGAGAGAAAATTATCACCTTGCTCAGGTATACTGTAAGAAGGAAGAAGTAGACTCCTTTAGCATAGGACTCTTTTCTAGTTTGCCTTCTTATAGCTTAACATCTCCCAAAAACCATGAAATTCCTCATAGAACCATAACATTGATTGACTTTCTGGTATTTAAAAGAACTGTTGCCCTGAGGCAATAAGGATATTGAGGCTTGGCATTGAGGTGTGGAATAGCCATGGTCTATAGAAAGTTTCTTTACTGCCATTTAATCCATTGAACAGTTGATCAGTTTAAGATACATTATATCCTACTGCATTTGGTATTTAGTATATATTGGGATAGTATACTACCTAAGGCATATCAATGCAGCCTAATATTTTGTCATTCTGAGCAAGCTGGAGCTAACCTAACTTCAGGGAGGGAAATGTCCCATAAGGTGGGTACCATAGCAGTGAAGGCCCACCTCCTAGGACCAACCAAACATTAGTCCCTAGCAGACAACAGGCCTTCTCTGGCAGAATAAGCTGATATAATCAGGAAAAGAAGGTCCCTCAGATAACCAATACATAGTTCCAGAAGCATGTGGATTACAAGGATAGCGCAATCAGGCTTTGGATCAGGACATGTTTCTGTAAATTTAATACATGACCAACATTACAAACTGGAAGGGAGGGTAAGAATTAAGACCGGCTTGTCCTTCTGAGCCTCTTACAGCATTCAGTGTTACTGAATGTCTACATCTTTAGATGTTTTGATGATATTCAGCTTTAAGATATTATTTTACAATGATTCCTGTCCTCATCGGGCTACTTGTAGAAAGTGTGTTGTCAGGTACTATTCCAACATGATTAACAATAATGCCCTACAAGATCGTTGTTCATGAAAGGTCATGAAAGAATTAGAAAAAAATCTTTTAAACTCTGAAGTTGGGTTCTATCATAGCAGTCGGTATGCTACTTTCACCACCTAATCCTATTGTTTCTTGCTGTCTAACAAGAAAGCAATCAGTATCTTTTAAAGTCATCTAAATTGGAGAATGAGTTGTTAAAACTAAAATTAAATCCAATTTAGATTGTCAGTAGGAAACTGCATTTAAGGAAAATTGTTTAGGAAGACAGTTCAATCCTCATTAAACAGTAAGGCCATCGTCTGAGAAGACAGTTGGACTGTCAAAGATTTGGCACAAAAATCATCATCTTGTTTCAATGGCAATGAATGGATTTGCAATCATTCCTATTACATCATCATCTGTGACCACTTCTCAGTTGTATTTGGCAAACATTATCTGTGTCTCAATTACATTCTGTCTTACTCATTTTTATATGATCTCCTTCGGATACCCTTTCAAATGTTTAGATGTTCCAATAAAGCAAAATGCAAAGTTCCAGAAACATGTTACTACATCACTTGTCAATTGCTCATAAATTAAGGCACTGTATTATTATTTAAAGGCTGAAACAAACTGGGGCCTGAGAATATGAATTGTCATCTCTACCATTACAAATTTGTTTTGCTGTCAGTATCTGCAGAAGAGACCTTTCTGTCAATGCCTCCATTGTCAAAAGCTTGGTTATTAGGCATGTTGCTCCAGCTTAAACCTCCTGTTTTTGTGTTCACTCTGTTTGCTTTTAGAAAATCTGTAGAAATACTTTCTGTTTATAGGATTTTTAATTTAAAATTAATACACTGCAGTCCTTTGAAAAAAATAAGTCATGTGTACAGGATTCATAAGATACAAACTGTTACATCAAAATGGAATGTTTAAATTATAAAGTGATATAAATAAGGAATGGCTATATAATAGATATTGCTAATCTCTGAAATATACTTGCCACTGACTAACAATAATAATGTAAAATCAGCCAACCACAACTGGGTTTTACAACTGTACAAGCCTCATTTGGGTACTAGATTTGAGATACAGATTTACAATACTGATTTCTACCTTCTGTTTCTTCATTTCAATAGCTCAGACTTTTCTGTAGGCCTTTCACAAAATTCCAATTATGTCTAGTGTTTATATTAATTAACTGTTCATAATAGCTTTTATTTATCATACAAATATGAAGCATCTGTATGACTCCAAGTCAAATTAGAAATAAATTTCATTAGTCACACTTCACTGCTTTCTTTGGATTATTCATTTAAGCCATCTCTATTGTACAGAAGTTATTTATCTTGACAAAGGTTGCCAGTTTAAACATTAAAATTCCAGAAATTCAATAAATAAATTAAAGAGGATAAACCTTACATAAGTTTGGATGCATACAAAACTTGATTTCCAAATTTCATTAAAAGCCGAAAAATGAACTTACAGATTGGAAAAATAATACTGCCTATCTTCAAACTTAGCACACCATAAATTACATTCTTTGTTAAAATTTTAAGATTCATACTCTATATAACTTTCATTCTCATTTCAGAGAGAAAGAGGTATTCAGAAAAAATGGGAGTTCCGTTTCAGTATTTCAGTAACAGAGAATTAGTATGTGGCAAAATATACTAGGGGAGGAGGGAGGGGGGCAGTGAGAGAGAATGAGAGAGAGATTTCTTCTGGATAGGATTCAACTGTTCATTTCTAACATTTACCAAATTCAAGAGAATAACATTTTTCTATGATATAAGTGCTATAGTTATCATTTCTGTATACACTTCTATAGCCACAGTTTTTACCTATTTCTCCCATCTTAACAACTTTAAGGCCTCCCAAAGTTTTAGCTATTTTTATATGTTATCTTTTCTTTTAACTCAACTTCTCATTTCTCCAAATACAAATAAATGCATTTTAAAAATTATTTTTGTGACCATACATCTATTAACCTCCTGATATTTTTACACGAGAAGACAGTGGGGATTCACCAGGACTAGATTAAAATGAAGAATAATTTAACCTTTATAGCAATTACTTTTGGGACCTCTGGAAACATTCCACATTTTTTAAAGTCTTTGGAGAATTGTTAGAGACCTACATTGTTATTGAAAAAATCTTTTTCATCATTGCTACATGCAATGGAAAATATGCAATGAAAAACAGAATGAAAAATTTCCTTAGGAAATACATTTTTGTATCTGTTCACAGTATTCCTAAATCATTAATATGTCATAAACATACCATAAAATATACTTACAGTATATGGGTTTATATGCATGCATTTTATTTAGATGGTAGGATACAATATTAGTTATATTTAAGAGCAATATTTAAGGTTCCATGTCCTGTTGCTATTCAGGGAAGAATGACAGTTAACATCTGTAATAGTACCATGCCTATTCATCATGTATTAACTCATAACTATATTAAAGAAATAGTGGCTAACTCCATATTCTTTTTCTGTTCCTTTCTCAATGCTGAAGATGAACAGAAATATATACCGAATTAAGCAAATAGAAAATAAAATGTTGTGTGAAGCAAATATTTTATTCATGCTCAATGATGTTGAACTTTCCATCAAATATCCAGGGACCTAGATTTTGGAATAAAGCATAAATATACTTATAAATACAAATATTCCTTCTCGGTTCTCAATACTGAACCATTATTTAGAATTCCACATTCTCAGACATGCTTTACTTCCCTAATGTACCAGTTTAACTGTACACATTAACAAATCATTGTCTGTTAATTCAACTTATGCAATTATCATACATTTTCTCTAAATCAACAAACTTGTGAGAAATGTATTTTCTTATATTCATTCTCAGTGACCAATTGAAGAAAAAAAAACCTGAACTCCACAAAGCCTCATTGTACTTCCCAAATTTTGCTGAATGTCACCTCTTTCAGAATTACAAAATTATTCAGATGGAAATGTGGCCTTCACACACACAAACCTACATCCCTTTCTTAACATTTTTTCATATGCAGCCTTGCCATTTTTTCAGCATTCTCACTTTGTTTTCACCAATAACATTCATAACATTGGCTTTCATTTCAGACTTCATTTTTATTTATTTATTTATCAAATTTATAGTGCCTCCCATCTCACCAGAAGTGAGCATTAAAAACAATCATTATAAAAATATGGACAAACATTATTAAAAATATTTAAAAATCAAAGTATACAAACCATAAATAGAGGAAGCAACTATAACAACCCCATATCAACTATAACAGAGGTTAAAATATTGCCACTTATCTGAGACCCCCAAACCTGGTGACATAACCAGGTCCTGAAGAACTTCCTGAACATTAACAGGGAGAGAATGTTCTGTCAGGCAGGTGCCATGGCGAGAAGGCCACCTTCTGGGATCCATTAAATAGTTTAATTGTTAAATTAAATTTAAAAGCCAGCCAGAGTTGCTTTTCAGATTCATTTTTCAGTGTGATATGAGTGGCATATAAATTTAATAAATAAAAATAAATAAATGTCCCCGAAAGTTGTATGCAGCATGCCCTCTCTGCCATACATATATCAAGAGTCCCTCTTTGAGAGGAGATGAGTGATTTAGGAATATAAAAAATAAGTAAATAAATAAAAATAATAAGTCTCTAAAATATCCCTCTCAACATTTCCTCACTTCAGTTTCATCCCAAATCATGTTATCTTTTTTTATTTTCAATTCCATTCACTCCACTTGGTATTTACTGTACAATATCATTCACCCATTTCTAAAAGAATTGCATATTTCCACTGAGATCTCTGAATTTTCTACTTTAGTTGATCCTTGTTCTTTATGACTATGTTATTTGCCACCTGTTCTCTATATTCACACTGTGAGATATCTCCCACTCTCACTTTTGCAATTATCATTTCATTGTTGTTTTCCTCCTATCAGTGGCTTCTTTGACTTTATCTTTGCACAAGCCTTCATACTCATACTTCTCATAATTCAAATCCAAACATTTCTGTGACACACTGCAACATTTTTCAATTTCCCCATTGCATACTTTCATCCTCCTCTTTCCTTATGTCCGCTTTCAATTCATTTTGTTGGAGCAGTCATATTTTCTCCTTCTACACTTATTTTACTTCCACGTATTTCTTTTTTTCTTCCATGTTTATATTTTCCAAGATCTACTCTAGAAACTACTGTTAATGATGCGCCCCTCATTCAAAGTTATTAGCACTCTTATTTTCTTATTGATGTTCCTACTCTTTCTTCATAAGCAATAATATCAGTCAAGTTATTTACTGATTACTTTTCCAACACTATGATTCCATGATTCAGTGATCAGATGCATCATCTAATAGTCTGACAATCCAGGACAGTAGACCATTCATTTCTTAATTTCTTAAGGCATCTATCTGAATGCCTAGCAATTTTTTGAAATAGTCAAGTTAAACTTAAGTTCCCTGGATTTTTTTTCATGAGAATTTAGCAATCCTATTGAACTTACAATTCCCATTCAAGTCACTTAGGCCCTTGTACTTTACAGCTCAACTATTGCAATATGGTACATGGGGCTACCCTTCAAGACCACTCAGAAGTTCCAGTTGGTTTAGACTGCAGTAGCATAAGTAGCAATGGACGAGCCTCAGCATGCCTACATAACTCCTCTGCTTTGCAAGCTGAATTGGTTGCTAGTGTGCTTCAAGGTGCTGGTTATTTGCTTAAAAACCCTACAAGGTAGACAGCCTACTTATTTGAGGGACCTGTGGTTATGTTTAGCTGATACCATCTGGCAAAGTGGGTGTGCTATGGTCCCCGTTGATTAAATTATTTCATATTTTGGGACTCTAGGGAGCATAGAACATGGAACATAAAATCATAGGGCTGGTAGAGACTTCAGAGGCCTTGTAGTTCAATGCCTCGCTCAAGGTAGAAGTCCTATGCAATCCTGGTCAAATGGTTGTCCGGTCTATTTTTGAAAACCTCCAGAGATGGACCACCCACAACTCCGGGAGGCAGCTACTCCATTGATTAATTGTTCTCATTGGCAGAAAAAGGGCGTTGGTACTTACCTGATATGCCCATTCTCTGGAGCTGTGAAAAGCATCCAGTAGTGGACTCTGCTCAGACAGTCTCTGCTTAGACAGGCTGGGCTTAAATTGATAGGACACTCCTCCTCATCAGGACACCTCCCTAGTGTCCCCCAGTTTTTGCAAAGATGAAGTGATGAAACCCACGTCTCTTTCAATCTGTCTAATCGTTGGCTGGAACAGGACCCCACCAGATGGAAATTGGGTGGGGCTGGATGCTCTGAACAGCTGACAGAGTACAGGTATATCAGGTAAGTACCAATGCCCTTTCTCCCATGAGCTGTTCAGAGCATCCGGTAGTGGGACATACCAAAGCTTGGCTTGTCCTATGGGAGGGTCTCCATCTTGTTTGGAGTCCCCTCCTGGTCCTTATGTACCCATTGTAAAATTCTCCTGCCAAAAAAGGCCTCAGCCAAGGCAAAGACATCAATTTTATAGTGATGAATGAAGGACGATGGGGAGGTCCATGTTGCCGTCTGACATATTTCTAACATTGGCACTTGCATGGCCTACGCCGCTAAAGTGATAGCACTCCTGGTCGAGTGTGCTGTTACACCCTTGGGCACTGGTAACGATTGAGCCTCGTATGTCTTAGCAGTTGAGGTTCTCAACCACCTACCAATTGTTGAGGAGGAAACCTTGTGTCCCTGAATGGCTGGCTGAAAGGAAACAAAAAAAGCGTATGCTTTCCTGAAAAGAGCCGTTCGGTTTAAGTATATATGGAGAGCTTGCCTTACATCAAGTCGATGCCATTGATGTTCTAGTCCCTGAGATAGTTTTGGACAAAAGTTCGGGAAAACTAGTTCTTGTGCCCTGTAGAAAGCCAAATTAATTTTTGGGTTGAATGTAGGAGCTGGACGAAGAACCACTCTGTCAGAATGAAAAATACAGAGGTCTTGTCAGACTGATAAGGCTACTAGTTCCAAGATATGTCTTCCTGATGTTATAGCTACAAGGAAAACTACCTTGTATGTGAGAAAGTGGAGACTCGTAGTTTTCAATGGTTCAAAGGGGCCCCTCATGAGCGCTGTGAGAACTTTGTTAAGAACCCAGGTCAGATAACGGTGCACCACCGGAAGATGTAAACACAAGGCACCTCAAATAAAACTCTGTATGCATGGGTAGTGAGAGATAGATTGTAGGCCTCTCCAGGTGATGGCCGAAGTTTGGGCAGCAATCTGCCATTTCAAGGTGTTTGGTGAGAGACCCTTGAAGAGACCCTCTTGAAGGAATTTCAATACATGTGCCACTGATGGAGAGATGGGGGGTCAATGTTGGATTTAACACATCATTTATAGAAAATGGTCCATGTGGCATTGTATATGCAGTTTGTTGAGGGGTGATGAGCCACTTGGATGGTGGTGATTACTCTGTTCGAGAGTTTTTCACTTTCAAGATGTCTCCACTCAACCTCCATATGGCTAGAATAAATAAATGGAATAAATGGCTCTTTGCCCAATTAATGGAGAAACTGGGTCATTGAAGGGTTTGTAAGGTAATTTGAGTATCTATTTCTGACTGACGGGTTGATGATCACAAGAGCGGAATGTCATCAAAATAGCACTACATTTTAACCGGTGTACCCCTGACATGGGCGGCCAGGGCTGCAAGAATCTTTGTAATGGTCCTTGGAGCTGATGATAAACCAAAGGGTAAGGCGACGTACTCAAAATGTCTATTGTTGGAACAAAATTTGAGAAATTTGCAGTGTGAGGGTCTAATTGGAATATGTAGATATGCCTCTGTTAAGTCAATGGAGGTTAGGATGTCACCCTGTCTAATACTGAGCAGGATGGATTGTAATGTGCTCATCTTGAACCTTCGATACACCAAAAAATGATTGAGTCTTTTTAAATCTAAAATTGCCTTCCCCCCCCCCTCTGAAATCTTTGGAACAACAAAAAGAAACAACAAAAACCCTTGCCCTTGCTGACCTGGAGCCACTGGTTGGATGGCATGGATCTCCAATTGATAGATGTTTCTATCAGGTTCCTTTTAACAGGGTTCCTTGAAAGAGTGCATGTCATAAAAAAGTTCAGAGGTGTGGATTAGAATTCTAGGGCCAGTCCGAATCTAATGGTGTCCCTAACCCAGGAATCTGAGTTAGAGGAATCCCGATGGTCTGCAAAGAGTTTCAGCTGTGTGCCAATGGGGGCGTAGGAACTTAGCCTACTTTGGGTGTTGAAAACCTGTTTCCTGTCCCATGGAATGGTCTTTTACTTTGCCCTCCCTTCCAGTTTCTGTCTCCAAAATCTGATCTTTCTGACTGCTGGCCATTCTTAAATCCAGATGCTCTTTAGAATCTTGGAAAATATCATCCCTGGTGGAAGGGATGAAAGGAACCTTTCTGAAAGGACTGGGCATTCCTGTTATCTGAGCGACGAAAAAGGGAGGGGAGGAACTTTTTGTTACTTCTGGTCTCTATCAGAAGCAAATCCAGAGCAGCGCCAAACAATTTGTCTCCCAAAATTGGAGATGAGGCAAGTTGCCATTTGTGTTTAATATCAGCTTGCCAATGTCTGAGCCATTGCAATCAGCGAGCAGTAATCTGTGATGCCATGGCTCAAGCTAAAAATTTGACTGAATTGAATGTAGAGTCCAGAGAATTCTGCAGTCGCTTTTACTTTGGCGATGTCTTGATGCACCCTGATGTTGGAGTTTGGTATGATTTCCTTCAGATAACAGAGCCATCTAAGGGAAGATCTAGTTAAAAAAGATGCAGCCGTTGCTGCCCTTATGGCCCACACATCTGACTGATATGCCTTATGAAGAGCTAACTCGGCCCTTTTATCTTCCAGTTTGAGTGCCTCCTCTGCTTCACTTGGAATAGCAGAGAAGGATGCTAAGGCTACCACCAGATCATCTACCTCTGGGGTATTAAGGGAGTTGGAAAATTATGGTGCCAAACTGAAAAATTTTCTGTCATACCCCATGGGGTCTGGGTACACTGCTGCAGAAGTCATTATTTGTGGACTAGATCTGAAAACATCTGCGGCACTGGGATAACGTCTGCTTAAGTGATTGGTTGGGAGAAAATCAAATCCTCTGACTCCCCTTGTGATCCTGGTTGTTGGACGGAGGGAAGGGATTTATCAAAGCGTGAGGTGTTTTTGTCCTTGAACAGGAGTGATTTTAATAGTTGATGACGGAACAGACCAGTTAGGTCGGTTGGTCAGGCGTGAGGCCTTCATCATCCAATATGCCTCTTTCGAGGGGGTCCACTTCTGACAGGATATGGTCACTGTTGTGTACTGACCATGCCTCAAATTGTTCCATCTGGTCCTCTTGTTCTCCCTCCTCTTGAAGATGTATATGTGGAATCACAGAAAACTCCCCTCGGGAAGGTACCTGAGGGTAATGTAGATCCGTTCTGCATAGCAACTGCACAGATTGCGAGTCGCAGTCAGAAACTGGAATCTGCATGGCCAGCATGGTTTGCTGTACTCCCGCAGCAATTCCTCTATGAATCGCTAACTCCACAATCTCATTTTCTCGGGAACATCCTCTGGAAGGAGCTCATCTTGTCGGAGGCCCGCCTCCATTTGGGTAAAAGTGGCCTTAGAGGTCCACCATATGGCAAGTGCAAGGGATCAAGAATCATGTTGGACCAGTCTGGTGGCAGCCCGCCTGGATGGCACAGACAAATCCAGGGGTGGAACAGTGTTTTGAGCTTGAGCCAGTCTGAGTGGAGAAGAAGGCTGGGAATCCTTTTCAGCCTCTCTCATGCATTTGTTCATGTGTTTTTCTAATGCCTTTTGGCATCTATTGGCATCTTTTTCTGCGGCCTTTGAAGGACATTTCATTAGTTTTAACTTGTCTTGGGTCTGTGTTTTACTATTTCTGCTTGCCATTATGATCCTTTATGGTTGTAGACCTGCGAGGCTCTCATCTGCCATCCTCAGGCTTCTGTATAGAGTTTGTTCCTTGTTTCAAATTTGAGGCTGGTCCATTCTGATTGGCTGGGAGCCTGGATCTGTGTTCATTGGACTTTGAGTTTGATTGATTGGTGTTTCTAGTTTCTTCTGTCTGTTTTGTGGCTTTGATTGGCTGGCAACACTCTGCTCTTGTGTTGGAGGCTTTCAGTGCAGCTTGGCTCCGTGTGAAGGGACGGCTGCTCTTCATTAGCAAGCTGCTATTCATTAGCAAGCTGGGTTTCACCTGGGTGCCTGGTGGGGGGGGTGTTTGGGTTGGAGCTATCAGAGGGAGTCTGTTTTTGCCCAGGTGTTTGCCTGGCTTGTGGCATGGAGATCTTTCTATTTGAGAGTGCAGGCTCTCAATCATTTGGAACACAGATCCAGGCTCCCAGCCAATCAGAATGGACCAGCCTCAAATTTTAAACCAGGAACTAACTCTATACAGAATCCTGAGGATGGCAGATGAGAGTCTGCTGAAACGTTGCTACAACTTTAACAAAACTACAATGACGTGGGATAATACCCGAAGGAAGCTAAATAGCATATATACATATATACATATATACATATATACATATATACATATAT
>BLBF01020248.1:0-27495 GCA_015471245.1 Laticauda colubrina | reverse complement strand
TCCAGCACCAGCCACCTCCACAGCACCTGGACCCTTCACCCCTGAGACTGAGTGACCAAGAGGAGTGCCAGAGACTCATTTTTGTTTTATAGCTTGTTGTTAATAAAGTCTATTTTTGATTCACACACTTGCTTCATTTCTTTTTTTTAATAAAGTCTTGTTGGAAACTTTTAGAAATGGTTTAAGCCTTTGCATGCTTGTGGGATGGGTTAAGATAGCAGTGGGATGGGTTGAGATAGCAGTGGGATGGGCAGGGATACCTTTGGGATGGGTAACAGCTGTGGGATAGATAAACCTCCAGTGCAAGCATAGTGGGACTGTATGGTCCACCCTCCCAGGTGCCACACCTATGGCCCTTTATTATCAATAATAATGTAATAATTATCCACACATGTCAACATAAACACAACTCTTTATTAAATGCCCTGTTCATTGTAGGCCAACCAAACATACATGGCCCAATCTCATCCGTGTGATGTGACAGGCTGAAGGAAGCATCCATTAAGCATCTACCATCCTGTCTTGCCACTCCACTGGTCCAGCTGGGGAGTTGCACCATTGTCTCAGGAGATTGCGTTGCTTCTTCGCTTCATGTGAGGCTCTGTTGGGGCCTTGCACATCCTCAGTGTCGATCAGGTTTCGCCCTTGCCTCCATTCCCCAGCCTCCATGTCCCCATTGCCTTGTTGGAGGTCCATGAGCCTGTTCTGCAAGACTGGGTAGCGGGTGCGCATGAGATTGTGCAGGATGCAGCAAGCTTCCACGATCCTCCTCACGGTTTCTGGGCGATGCTGCATGGTGGTGAGAAGTACCTGGAACCTGTTGGCCAGGATGCCAAAGGCGTTCTCCACCATCCGCCTTGCCCTGGACAGCCTGTAGTTGAAGATCCTCTCTTCACGGGTGAGGAGTCTGGAGGTGTAGGGCTTCATGGGGTAGGTTGTGAGGGAGAAGGCGTCATCCCCCATGATGAAGTAGGGTACATCTTGTGTGTCGTTGGGCAGGGGTTCTGGATCTGGGAAGCCCACGATGAGGTTGCCTTCCAGCTCCTCCTTGAGGTGACTGGCGTTGTATACCTGGGCATCTGAAGATGAGCCGTTGCCTGAAGCATCGATGTACATGAACTTGTAGTTAGCATCGACCATGGCGAAGAGGATGATGCTGAAGAAGCCCTTGGAGTTGAAATAAGTGGACCCCGACTTGGCTCCAACGGTGTGGGGGAAGTTCCACTTCTGATACCACTGCTCTGCAACTTTCTTCCATCCTTCTTCAGTGGAGGGGTACTGGAGGAGCTCCTCCTTGTATTCTTCGATGATGGCCTGCACCACTTCTCTGACCACAATGCTGATGGTGTTGGATGGCACCCTCCAGCCGTACTGCATGCTCCTGTAGGAGGTCCCTGAGGCCAGGTGGTGCACAGTAAGTGCCACCTTGAGCCCAGGTTCCAGGCTGTGCCGGAAGCTGGTATTTGCCTTGGTCAACCTGGGTGTCAGCCGCTGCACAACTTCATCAAACATGGCTGGAGGCATCCTCATGAAGTTTTGGAATGCACGAGTGTCTTCGTTCCTGAGCTCCACCATCAGCTTGTTGTACAGTCCGCCCTCTGCTCTTCTGGCGAACCATCTTCGGATCCAGACTCTTTTTGGGTGGCTCCTTTTCTTCTGGCAGTAGAGTTCACAGAGCCTGCAGATGGCTTCGCACTGTTGCAGAACAATGGTGGCTGCCGAAAGGACTTTGTTACAATCCACGGTGGACATGACTGGATGCTGTGGAAGAGGAAGAGCCAGATGAAGGCTGCAGAGGTCTGCACCGCTGGGCTGGTGTTCTGAAAGTGAGATACAGGTGAGTTGCTCCCCCTTTTTATAGGCAGTATAGGTTTTCCGCTAGGCATCCTCTAGGCATCCTCTAGACATCCTTAAAATCCGAGATAGGTCCCCTCTGCGAACGTTTTTTCCATTTTAAATGCTTTGTTTCCGTTCTGCATCCACTAGGCATCCGTTCTGCATCCGTTCTGCATCCGTTCCGCTTCCTCCCTGCGTCCGGGCAGATGGTGTTCCGCGGATGCGTAGCGGATGCCTAGCGGATATAGCGGATGCATAACGGATGCCTAGCGGATGCCTAGCGGATGCAGAACGGACGAACTGGATACATTTTCCACGCAAAAGTTTTGGGCAGCCCGAAACTTTTGGAGTGGATGAAACGTCCATAAACGGATGCTGGACGAATAGAGAGGAAGCCAAACAGAGGCAGTGAGTACATCACGTTTTTGAACGGATGGCAAGGTTTTTTGTCTGTTTTACATCCTCTTTGCATCCGTTGGTTCAGTGTGACATGGGCTTTACCCATGAGAAAACTAATACACAGATTTTTTGTTCTTGATCTGTAGAAAGTAATGTTCCTGAGGTTTTGTTGTCCAAAATTATAATTCCATCTATTGATTAAGAATAACACAGCAGATAAAAAAAAAACAAATAGAAGAAACTGAGCAGGTGAGTTTGGGAGTGTGAGATTTGGTAGATTTTATGAGATTAAATATTTCTTGACCTTTATGCTGCAAAAAGGGAAAATTTGGGAAGGTTCAATCTGGAATTCTTAAAGGGGTGTAATCATGGCATATTTTGAGGATCACATTTTGCCCTTTACTCTGCAAAAATGCACTGTTCTTCCCCAGATCTTCCCCAAAAGAATAGGCCAAAATTGGAGGAGCGCCAAAGGGCCATAGTTTGCACCCCCAATATTGGGCAATGAGCATTTCCACAATACTCTCTCCAAGTTTGCCATGTCATCAAGTGTTAAACCTAGTTTTAAACAATAGCCGTTGGGGCTGCTCAGTAGATCTAGATGATTGTTCAGAGTGACACTTTACTCCTGGATAGAAAGATTTGGATTTTAGGAGCCAAGCTTGAAAAATGTTCTGTCCCCACAAAAGTGGTCTCTTTCCCAGTCTTCAGAAAAAACTTTTACAGCCCATAATTAGCCTTGAAGGTCATCTTAAAATGCCAGACAGATGTGATGGAACAGGCTTTCTCAACCTTGGCAACTCCCAGAATTCCCAGAAAATTCTGGTAGTTGAAGTCCACGTATTTTAAAATTTTATTTTATTGATTTGATTTGATTTGATTTGTCAATTGCTTACAAGATAATAGGTATAAGTATAAACATGAATAAGAATACATGAAATAGGTATGAATAAATGGAGACAATCGGACAGGGACAGTAAGCACAATTGTGCACTTATGCACGCCCCTTACAGACCTCTTAGGAATGGGTTGAGGTTAATAGTGGATAGTTTGAGGTTAAAGGAGTGGGGGTTAGAGGATGTAACAACAGAGTCTGGTAGTGCATTCCAGGCATTGACTACTCTGTTGCTGAAGTTGTACTTTCTGCAATCGAGTTTGAAGCAGTTTACATTGAGTTTCTTCTGTTGTGTGCTCTTGTATTGTGGTTAAAGCTGAAGTAGTCATTGACTGGTAGTGTTCCATCCAGAAAAACACGAGGTAGACCTGGTTCCAACAAACAAAGTCTTTATTGAAACAAACACAGTAACGGAACGGTTTGGCTGAAGCCGCGGCAGCCTTTTTATACAGGCTTGCCTGCCAGCTTGTAGCCAATGGCAGCTATTTAACTTTGCCGCCTTTCAGCGGTTCTCTTGGATTGATTCCTAATGAACCAGTCCAATGCTTAGTCTTCTAGCCAATCAGATTGCATAGTTTGGAGTATACCATTTTATACAGAACATCCCTCCCCCCCTTAGTTTAGTCCTACGTGGGTGACGTAGTTGCGCAGGTAGGTGGGGCTTCTTCTGACTCTACTTGACTTGCGCGGTTCATTCTTGCTGGAGACTTCGAGCAGTTTGGATGGGATCGCTGTCTCTCCGGCTCTTCCCCATGGAACCTCCTGGAAGGGTGAGTCAGCAAAGTTGCTACCGCTTGAGTTGCTCAGGCCGGTGGTTTTGCCACTCCCTCCTGGCTTTCCCAGGCAGGTCGAGCTGGCTTTGCTGGCCCCTTCCAGGACTGGTTCTTCTTCCTGTGGATTACTTCTGCCAGTTTCATCTAACCGTAAGTGTTCTTTCTGCTCTTTTTGATTGGTTAGATATTCTGGGTTTATTTTTAACAGTTCGTTTTTTCCTTCAGTATTATTTTCTTGTATTTCCCCCCCCCCCCTTTTTGGTTTTGTTTTCATTGATTTTTATTGTTGGAGGTTGCGTGGTCGTATTTCGCTCAACATTTCAGGAACGAAGCTGGTCTATGTGCCGCTTCCATTCCCTGCCATCGTCTACGGTCAGATGGTAGGACTGGGGGCCTGTTATTTGTGTGATTGTGGTTGGAAGCCATAGAGGGTCCCCGGTAAAGTTCTTTGTGTAGACTAGGTTGCCGATTTCAAACGTGTGGAAACGGCTGGAGGAGTCGGGGGGTTTCTCAAAGGTGTAATTTGGATGTAACCTATCCAAATGTGATCTAAGTTTCCTCCCCATTAATAATTCTGCTGGGCTTTTGTTCGTTACAGTGCTGGGAGTGATATGTTGGAGGGTGAGTAAACGGTCCACTTTATCCTGGACATGCCCTGGGTCCATTTTCTCCAAAACCTCCTTGGTAAACCTGACCATTCTCTTAACTCTACCATTTGCCACCGGGTGGGCTGGCGCCGTTAGTGCATGGCGTATGTCTAAAGAGGCTAGGTATTGTTCAAATTGTATAGCGGTCAGTTGTGGCCCACTGTCGGACACTAGGAGGTCTGGCAACCCATGGGTTGCAAATAGCTTGTTTAGCTTTTTCATAACGGTGTCGGTTGTTGTAGATGACATTACTGCGACTTCTAACCAATTCAAGTATGCATCTGCAACAATCAAGAATGTATGCCCCCTGGTAGGACCCGCAAAGTTGATATGGATCTGAGACCAGGGGCCTCGTGGGGTCTCCCAATCCCTTATAGGAGCTTGTGGTGGTGATGGCCTGGTTTTCCGGCATTTATTGCTTGTGGCAACCCAGTACTCAATATCTTTGTCTAAACCAGATCACCATACATAGCTCCTAGCCAGGCTTTTCATTTTCACAATGCCTGCGTGGCCTTCATGAAGCATACCCAAAACTCTAGTTTGTAATTTGGAAGGAATTACTACCCAATCACCCCACAATAAACACCCTTTTTGTATTGACAGTTCAGTCTGTCTGGTCTGGAAAGGTTTAAAGTTTTCAGTTTTTTGGTTTTCCAGCCAACCTTTACCTACCCAATTTAAAATGCGGGCAGTCACTGGGTCTTTAGCGGTTGCTCTGGCAACATCATGTACAGATATTGGTAGCTCGGGGCAGGTTTCTATCTGCAGGGTGGTAATTGTTGGCTCCGGGTCTTCCTCCCTCATTGGCAGCAGTGTTCGACTTAATGCGTCTGGGTCGATGTATCAAAGTGTAGGAGTACGCTGCTAGGAATTCTGACCATCTGGTCATTCGAGGAGATAAAATGTTCGGTGTGGGTTTGTTTCCCACCAAAATTCCTAGTAGTGGATTATGGTCAGTTACGATTGAAAATGTTCTCCCAATGAGGTACTTGTGAAAACGTTTAACTCCGGCGACAATTGCCAGGGCTTCTCTGTCTAGTTGACTATAGTTGCGTTCTGCTTTAGAAAGTGTTTTCGAGTAAAAGGCAATGGGTGCCTCTCTCCCATCAGGCAATTAGTGGCTCAGGATGGCACCGACTCCAAATGGTGAGGCGTCACAGGTGACTGTCAATGGAAGTGTGTTACTAAACTGAATAAGAACGGTGTCTGAAGTTAACAGATTTTTTTATGCCTTGGAATGCTTTTTGTTCTCTATGCCCCCAAGACCAACTAGTTTTCTTATCCAATAAATGATGTAATGGTTCAGCTATCATTGCTTTGTGAGGGAGGAATACGTTATAGAAGTTTATTAGACCCAAAAATGCTTGTAACTCCATTTTGTTTTTCGGCTGTGGTGCATCTTGACTTTTTTTTCTGTAGGGTGTATACCCTCGCCATCAATTAAATACCCCCAAAATTCGACGCGATCAGTCATTAAACAGCATTTTTCTTTTTTGACTTTCAGGCCGGATTCTCTAAATTTTGTTAGCACTTCTTTCAGTCTTTTCTCTAATTGGGTCGTGTTTTTAGCCGAAATTAGGACGTCATCAAAATATGGCACGACCCCTTTAATCCCATTTAATGGGCGTTCCATAAGGCTTTGGAAAACGCCTGGGGCAACGCTCACTCCAAATTGAATGCCCCTCTGTGAGTTACTATTGTCTGTGCCTCGGCCGTTATTGGGTCTACTGGAATCTGTTGATATGCCTGGGATAAATCAAGCTTGGCAAAAAAATTTCCTCCCCCTAGCAAGTGCAGTAAATGTTGCACGATTGGCACAGGGTATGCGCTTTGCTGCAAAGCATGGTTCAGGGTAGCCTTGTAGTCTCCGCAGATGCGTACCGACCCATCAGGTTTAACAGGTGTTACTATTGGTGTCTCCCATCTAGCATGGTCAATTGGTTCTATGACCCCTTGCTCAATTAATTTATTTAACTGTTCATCAATTTTGGCCTTTAAAGCAAAGGGGACTCGTCTGGCTTTTAATCTTCTAGGTGCTACCTGAGGGTCTAAACTAAAGGAAATTGGGGTCCCCCGATACCTGCCTAAGGTGCCATCGAAGATGTCCTGTAACTCTTGCATCAGTGACTTTTCCCAGTCGGTTGAGGCTACTCGGTTCACCCCGGTCATTCCAATGCCCAGTGGTGTGAACCATTCAATGCCCAGGAGGCAGGGACGGTCCTGGTCAACTATGGTTAGAGGCAGGACTTCAGCGTGCTGCTTGTATGTGACTCGGAAATGTCCTAGACCTACCACAGGGTTTCGGTTCCCTTGGTAGTCTTTTAGAGTTAATTTTTGTTTCTGGAGTTCTTTTAATTTGATGTTTGGAACCAGCCATCTGATTGTGTTCCAAGACACCATTGACAGGAAGGATCCTGAGTCGACTTCCATCTCACAGGGGCTTTCTTCAATTTTTACAACAATTTTGACTTTTCTCCCGCTTTCCGTCTGAGCGCTTCTGATAGTAACAGTTTGATGGGTCTTTTCTCGGTTACTGGCTCATTTGTTGCGCTCCCACTTTCTCTCGGCTTGCTTCGATTCAGTTTGTGGTGGGGAGTTACTGCGTCTCTTAGGGCTGTTATTTTTGCGATTCCTACAGACTTTCTCGATGTGTCCCCTCTTCTTGCAAGCTCGGCAGATGGCATCAAGGAATCTGCAATTGGCTCGAGGGTGGTTTCCCCCGTAGCCAGCGCATTCCCGCCAATTTCATTTTTCGCACCTTTTTTTGTTGGCGTACAGGCGATGGACCTCATCGTCCTCATCTTCCATTTCTGATGGACTGTCAAATTCTTCATGATGAGTTGTGGTAGAAGCTTGCTTCTTTCCTCTGGATGGGGTTATCGTGTCATTATTTGAGTTCATTTGCTTCATAGTGGCCGCTGACTTTTTCGCAGCTTCTGCTGCTGTGGCTTCTGTGATTGCTTCAGCTACTGTGATGTTGGGTTTCTTTGGTAGTTTACTTTGTAAGTTAGAGTCTCTCAGACCTAGGACAACTCGATCTCGCATGGCTTCATCTAAATTCAGGAATTCGCAAGCTCTGCCCAGTTGTCGGAGAGCTGCCACAAAGTCAGTGATGGTTTCGCCTTCCTTCTGATCCCTTTTGTAGAATTCGTGCTGCTTGATGAGTTTTGACACTACTGGTGCATAGTGGGCCTTTAACATTCGGTGAAGTTCAGACCAGGTCATTTGTTTCACGTCTTTGGGCTTCGCCAATGCTTTGGCCATTTTAAACACGGTTGGTCCACAATGCGTTAGGAATACAGCCCTTTTCTGCTGGTCTGAGATCTCTTCCATCTCATTGCTCTCTAAGAACATCAGGAAACAGTCTACGTATGACTCCCAATCCTCTTCGTTGGGACTGAAGGGTGCGGGTGGCGCGTTATTCCCAGCCATTACGATAGTCTGGAATTCCTTCTGCTGCATGCTCGGTCTCGCGTTTAGGACGATCCCATCCTCGTCGCCAGTGTTCCGTCCGGAAAAACGCAAGGTAGACCGGGTTCCAACAAACAAAGTTTTTATTGAAACAAGCACAGTAACGGAATAGTTTGGCTGAAGCCATGGCAGCCTTTTTATATAGGCTTGCCTGCCAGCTTGTAGCCAATGGCAACTATTTAACTTTGCCGCCTTTTAGCGGTTCTCTTGGATTGGTTCCTAATGAACCAATCCAATGCTTAGTCTTCTAGCCAATCAGATTGCATAGTTTGGAGTATACCATTTTATACAGAACAGGTAGGACATTGTAACAGATATTTTTGTGTACTATACTTAAATCTAACCATCTTAAATCACCAATTAATTAATTAAATCACTAATTAATTAATTAAGGCTTAAATCACTAAGGTTGACAAACAGTGATATAGATACTGGTTTACGAATGCTCATTATCTCCTATCATGTTTTCTCTAAGGACCTATAAAATACTGCCCTACACTTCTTTTAAAAAGCAAGGTCAGTATTCTAAATATATCCTAAATGGATTATGTCATCATACACCAGTGATGGATCAATACATTATTTATGATAAAATACAGAGGGTGGAATTATCTGTAAATGCAAATCAATACCCAACATAAAACAGACTAACAGCTGCACTGATAAGATATCATGAAAGCTTGTTAGAAATAAACTGCTCTAACTGCCACTTGCTATTTTTAATCCCAGCTAACAGTATGAAGATTACTAGAATCAATAGGAGTACAATATGGCGCCAAGAGTATTCTATCATATAGCATTCAAGGATCAGATATATCTATCACAAGCTGAAGTCCAGTGAAATAGAGATGTTCAGGCAACAATAAGCTTTAGCCCAAAGGATCTACAGAGGTTTAGACGTATTTATTTTCTGCAGTACTGACTAGTAAAATAATGCTTCTAATAAATAACTATTGCCAGCTTAAAGCAGTGGAGATATTGTAAATCAAAGTGTATATTACTGCCAGAGGATGCAGGAGGAAGTGGAATTAGGAGAATCAATAGTATCAGTGAAATTTAGATTTATTGATGTATCATAAAAATTTCAGATACATTTTCCAAGCTCTGGGTGATTTGCGTCCACATTAAAAATAGGTAAAGTTAGGAACTTCAAGATACCTAATAATATGGAAACATTTTTCCTATTGGTCTGTCTATCAAAACATTATTTGAAAGCTAAAGAGGTTGTGAGGATTATCTGATGGGAAGATTTTTGAATTTACACAGAGCACTGGCCAGGCAACTTGAGTATATTTTCAAATACATTTTCAGCCCTGAGCATTTTCTAGAGAAGAGCATGGCTATCTAAGGAAATATGTCTAATACTATTATTTTTCTAATTGAAGAAATAATTTTTTTTTAGTTTATGCAGAACATCATCTGGAAACAATTCCTCTGCAGTTTAGAGTTTTCAAATGGACAGTCCTTGCCCCATGATTTCATTAAGACTGTGGTCCTAAACACACAGTGACTGGACACACCACACACATGAGCCAGTCAGCCACTAACCCATTCAAATCTACTTTTCACTAATTCCTGGCCATGACAATCACAGTAATTTGATTTTTAAAAAATCACAATTTTGGAATACAAAGCTGTACCTGTCTGCTTGGAAAATAACAAGGATTTCATAAAATTTACCAGGTAAGAACTTTTAAGGTGTCGTGCGTCACTAACTCTTTCCTCACTGGCCAGGAGGATAGTGGTAGATGTGGCCAGGACTGCTATTAACCGATCTCTGATAGTGAGTTCTGTAATAGGGAATCTTATTTTCCAAGCAACTCTTTTTTATCTCTAGTTCTTTTTTTTTTTCTTTTTTTTGGTAAAATTAGGTATTCAGATGATTTGTGTGACTAAGGGAAGTTAATGTACTGATAGTCTGTTTTGAGTCCAAGGTAATCCGAATATAGTTTTTCAGTCTTCTTACACTATATTAAATCTGATATTACTTGATTCAGTTGTTTTGGGAAAAGAACTAATAAAAAGACCTCATTATTTAGCCGAAGAATCAGGATCTCCTTTTCTTTCTTTTTTAATTATGTTTAGAGGCAGAACATTGAAAAACTAAATGCACAGGTATGCTGTAGGTGGTACCTTACTCAATAGTAGTAACTGTGAGATGGATCTTGAAGTCCTAGTGGGCAACCACTTAAAAATGAGTCAGCAGTATGCTGCAACAGCTGCCAAAAAAGCCAACATAGTTCTAGGCTGCATTAACAGAGGAATAGAATCAAGATTACATGAAGTGCTAATACCACTTTATAATGCCTGGGTAAGGCCACATTTGGAATACTGCATCCAGTTTTGGTTCCCACGATGTAATAAAGATGTTGAAACTCTGGAAAAGTGCAAACTAGAAGATCTCTAAAATTCCTTCCAACTCTGTCATTTTGTTCTATTCTAACCCCAGGAAACCATATGTAGATCCATTGTAATTTTTTAAGTCATAGCCAAAATTGCTTCATGTTTCTTGAAAAAGCATCCCCTACCAACTGGAATCCTTTGTGTCTTATGGGAGCAAACACTTTTCTTTGAGTTCAAAATGAAAAGGCTCTATTGTAGTAAATATCCATCTGGCTGTACTTAGCCTTGCTACAGAGCTGGTAATTTAGTGCTATCTATTAACCAGTGTAATGACCTTTAATATTGATCCTATTTGCCGTCATCATCTCAGCATGATTTAACAATCCATTAGATTTGTTGTTTGGAAGCTGACTTATAAGGAAAAAATACAAGGGACAAACACACACACACATAATACCCATGTACACAGAGAGAGGGGAGGGAAGTTCTCATTTTCCAGTCATTGAGTGAGGAAAATCTCATGTTCTTCTCTTTGATAAGTCAGATATTATCAGTCAAATCTGCCACATTTTAAAATTCATTATACATTTTATAAGACATGGTTATGCATTACAAACTTGAATCAATGTGCAGGTTCCTGTTTTATAGTAATGAGCCACATTTTCTTTAAAAAAGGAATAATAATGGAACAGATCAAAGCCCTACTTATTCAGCATTCTGTTCTCCCAGGGCAAATCTGATTATTCTGAAAAGACTGAGCAGAACATCAACCAAATATTGTGCAGAGATTCTGTTCCATCACAAATCACTTGGCCTCAGTTTAATTCAGTAAAAAGGGCTCCTAGGCATGTACTGGGCAAAGTAGGGCACAATAAACAGAGTTTGTAGTCTGTTTTAAATTTGTAACAAATACACATTCATGTTAACCTAAAGATTCTGACTGTAACACTTATGAAAATATTAGAAAGATTCTGTTGGAAGAATTTTAGAAGAAAAAATGAAAAGCCTGATGTTTGCAGGAGGTAATGGACTTTCCATAAACAGAGCAGAGAATGCCTTATTTTGTTTGTCTCCACATTACTTATACTGTTTTTTTCAAAAGTGGCAAAAATGGCAATCCTTCCACAAGTGAATAGCATCATTTCTCAACTGAAATTTCTGTTGGAAGAATACAGTTTTGTGAAAATTGTCATTTTAATTAGCATCACCAAGCCATTGTTCAGGTGATATAAAATTTGTGCTTATGACTGCTATTTTGTCACAATGATTAGATTGCTCTAGTAAATCTTACTAGTTGGAGAATAATCTTGGATATTAGTCTTCCCAAGGGCATTATTGGAAGGAAATTGCTCCATAACTAGGCAGAGGATAATCCACATTTTCCTCAATAATATCACAGAAGTAAAACTATGTCATTTTTTGCCAATTATCAAATTGCACAGGAAATAGTTTCCAAGTAACTTGTCAAAATGCTATATTTGGTAAGACAACCAAGTTTCTGTAATGGAAAGGAAAATAGCACTCACTTCTAATACTCTCAAAAGGAAATTTCAATGGACATTCTCAGTCGTCCAGTTCATGGTTGTCCCAAAGATACTTTTTCAAAAGGCAACAGACTTTGTTTTTCCTTGAAGACCTTTTGCTTCTCAACAGCTTCTTGGATAAGAAGCAAAACGAAGTCCAGTTGCCTTTTGAAAAAGTAACACATCTTCAGAAGAAAAGCAATTTTCTCAAAATATAATTTTCATGTGCTCTTCTGACTCTGCCATGCCAAAGTAGTTTATTTACACACTTTGAAAACATTCACATTTTCTTGATTTAAACAGAGATCAACACCTGATGGATATGTCCATGTTATTTTATAGGTAGAAGCATAAAGATATTTTCCCATTGGCTTCTTCTAGAATGTTTCTTTCCCAATTTTACCCATAGTTCTTAAATGTTCTACTGGTCTTCTAACTGGGTCTAGATACTAACCAGGTCTAAAACAACAGGAAAAACTACTGAAACTGTGGTTGGAAAATGAGTGGGTACAGATAGGTCTGGTTTACTTAGAGCAGGGCTGTCAAACTTGTGTTCTCATGGTGCCACCATGTGATGTATTGAAACTTTTTCCCCTTCACTAAACCAGTGGGGGCAGGGCCAGCACACAATGCATCCAGTCTTTGGGCCATGACTTTTACACCCTGACTTAGAGCTAGGAAAAGGAAGGAGCTTTAAGGACTTGGATATTAAGGAGATAGCAATATGTCAAAAATAACATCAGTAGAGCAGCACATCAGATGGAGTGCTAATGCCACCATTTCACTACAGCTTCATGGATGGTATTGTGGCTAAATATTTGTGCCATAAATACAATAAAAAGACACACGGAGTAATCTTATTTAGGTGTCAGTGCCTGAAGCATTTGACTAGTCAAGGAGTAGAGTTACAAATTAAATTCTTTTAAAAAATTTAAAGGACCTTAAGCAGGTTCAGCTAAATATATTGAAAATTCTTTAAGAATTTAGAAATTCTTAATGAATGAATGAAAGCTGAACTATAAAGAGCTTGAGAATCATTGCATCCCTCAAGCTCTTCTCATTGATAGCTTCAGCTGGTAGGTATTCTTCACTTTGCAAAATTCCAGATCTACTGAGGAGTTTTACTCAAGTTCAAGGATCTTCTTTTCTACAATGAGAAAGGGTTGTTGAGGGTAGAGGGGAAATAGGGGAACAAAGGTATATTGGATATATTGGAAAATATGAGTTATTTTTAAAAATAATAAAGGCAGAATACAAATACATAGTATTGAAAAAAGAGACCATGATAAATTTGTTCATTCAGCATACAATCAAAAGGCATTTGATACATTTTTAGCTTGGCTTGGAATAAACTGTTTAGGAGAAATGGCCAATGACAACTACTGCATTCCATTGATTTCAATGGACCTACTTTAAGGATGGATGCCATTGTGAATATATGTAGCTCTGAGTTGAATCATTGTGTTCTAGGTATTCTGTAAGCTTGTTTTTCTGTCTACAGACTTTTAATTATTTACCAGGCTAGGTCAACTATTAGTGCATGGTGAAGTAAAGTTTATTGGTTGCAAGTTCACTTGTCCTGCTAACCATGACGGAGATATTCTTTCTTCTTTGATTGTTGTGGCTTATCTGATATTTACTGCTTACTTGCTTATTAATTAATAGTTGTATGATGAGAAGTGGTATACTTATGTCTGCTCATTTCTTTCATTGATCTTTGGTGGCTTCTATCTTGAATAGATTGTGATTTAGAATTGTCAGTGAGTCTGTTAGTGGTTGATTTATCAGAATATTATCTTAACTCTAGGAATTCTTTTGCATTTTTGGATCTGGTTTCCTTTAAGATGGCTACAGTTTTTCCCATCTGACATTGTGACTGAATTTAATGCTTTGTGATATTAGGGACTCTTTATTATGTCTTCTAACGACCCAATGAATACACTTTAGTCCAGCTCAGTATGCCTATGGGATCCCCTTTTTAAAACTATATCTATAAAAATGACTACAGATTTCATATTTAATTTAATCTGTTCCAAATCAGAATGTCTTGGAGAAAAAAAGTTGAAGCTATATAAAGCATTGCTGCAATTTTGCCAAAATATATTGGCTAGGATATCAAGATGCTTTTAAAAAGAGTTTTCAAGATTGGGTGTTAGGGTTAAACTACTGTATTAAAATAAAACATTTTCATCTTTAGAATTTATCAACTGATTTTTCCCCTTTTCCTTCATTGAGATGAGATCAGCAACCAATTTCTAGATACCAAACTATAATTAGGTTAGCCTTTCATCTGTTTACATTCCACTAGTGACATTTTCAAATGAATGCTCAGGAAGAGATAGAGTAAATGAATATACCGGCAGACTTTTGAAACTTCTATACTAGCTACCAGCAAAACCAAATTTCTGTTCTAAAATGTCAGTGTTAGACATCAGATGTCATTTTTGATCACTCCTAAAAGTCTCAGCTATTCATACTAAACCTGATGTTAAATATCATGAAAGAGCACTGAAGTTGTGCCAACATGCATGAAAATACAAGATACATTGGTATGTGCCTTCATCATTCCAAGGATTTGACAACTGCTTGGAAAAAAGGAAGTGTATTAGACAAAGAAAATTATAAGTGTGCTGGCAGAAAAATCCCCTGCTCCCAAAAGTCTAGAAAATGGACTGATAAAATGAACCAGACATTTTGAAAACTTGCTGCATCAAACTTGGAACATTATGTTCAGCATTCAGACCAATTTTTAAAATGCTTCATAGAAACACAATTATAGATTAGGATTCTATAATACAAGTGATATTTGCTCTGGAATCAAACTTAAGGAGACAGAAATAATTACTTACAGCTTTGTTCCACTAAATCATTTACACCATGGGCCCCCAACTTGTGGGCCACAGCCTATTTGCAACAAGGCCATGTGGGTGGCCAGCTGGTACATGCATGTACTACCCTACTTATGAAAGCCTTGCAGGTGCTCTGGGCACTACTCGTGTGAATATAGCGGGAGCTGTTGGCCTCACTCATGCAAGCAACAGATGTTCACACACACATGTGTGTGTATGCACCTGCTCCTCCCATAAAACCAACCCTTCTTTCCCCCTCCCCTCTTCTCTGAGCTGCCAGCCCAGAAAGGATGGGGAACTCTGATTTACACTCATTATCTATTGGAAAGAAAAGAGAAGTAAGAGAAAGCCATATATTTAATCATAGCAGTTTTTCAGGGGCAACTCATATTTTATTTAAATATCATATTACAAAATCTTTGGGGCAATGATGTGACATATGAGTTGGCAAGCTGTAGAACCTGCACTTTGAGTAATAACCAAGCTCCTCTTAACAAATTGTGAGTTTACCTGGATTATGTACCAACACATCCAGTTGACTTTAGAAAAGGCTGAGGAACACAGGACATTATTTCGAATGGATGCTAGATAATCAAGAAAGCCAAATAATTCTAAAAAGAAATCAGTGTGTGCTTCATCAATTACAGAAAAATCTTCATTTCTGCCAATCACATCAAGCTGTAGAAAGTGCTCAGGAAAAAATGACAACCCTAGAACATCTCATGAAAAAGATAGATAAATAGATAGATAGATATAGATAGATACGGATATATAGATACAGATTATGATACAGATTATGATATATGATATAGATATAGTTATAGACAGTCACTCATGCCCTAGTCACTTCATATATATATATGTGTGTTTTTTTAAGTTTTCGCGGGTACTTACATGTGTGCTGTTCAGCTTCCTTCGGGAGGAAGGCGGAGAGAAGGCGGAGAGCCTGGGCTACACTTCGGAGGTCCTCCTCAGGTGGTGGAAGACATGCACACCTGGTACGGGAAGCTGCACCTCAAGAAGTCTGGCCAGGCCGCGGTCAAGCTCACCAACCGGGAGACCTACGTGATGGCCAAATGCAGCTTCTTGGAGGGTGAGATCTGCCATCGAGGAGCAGCCCCTCTGTCTACCCTCTCTCTCAGGCAGCCCACAGAGAGCCATTCCTCTTCTGGCCAGGAGTCAGCTCCTGTGTCCAGGCAGGTATCTGTGGAGCGCCCCATGACGGAGACCCCTCCAACAGCTGCACTCCCCGTGGCGGAGCATGTGGAGGACCCCCTGACGCAGTGGGAGCAAGGAGAGGGCACTGTCACCAGAGACCAACCCACCCCCACCCCCAGCTCCACCTCCACAAAAAGCAGGCAGAGAGGTAGACCGGAGGGACAGAGCCACACTGTCCTGCTGGAGATTAGGGACACCATCAAAAGCAGCATAGATCTCCTCTCTCAGCTGGTACACACCGACATACCATCCTCAAACCGAAAGCCCTTCCTCACCTAGGTCAACCAGATCCTCATGGACATGTCCGAATCACAGTACCAGGTGATAAAGGAGAGGATCACAGGTTTTCTGCACAACCCTCCAGACCCAGCTGAACCTGCTCCGACCCAGTCCAGGTCTGTTCCTCCACCCCAGGTGATGTCACAGCCCTTCCAGGCTTTCCACAGGCCCTCACCTACCAAGGCTACAGCTACCAGGATTTCCAGCAGCACAGGCAGCCCTTCCCAGTCCAGGCACAGGTTCATCAAATGCCACCGATGCCACCGACACCACCGATCCCACCGACGCCACCGATGCCACAGATGCCACCCACGCCACAGGTGCCACCCATGCCACAGATGCCACCCACACCACAGATGCCATCCACGCCACATATGCCACCCATGCCACAGATGCCACCGATACCTCACCTCGCTAATCTGCAGACCAGACAGCCCACTACACTCCTCCTTCCTCCACCCCACAGCCAAGCCCGGCCTCAGAACATCTGTCATCAGTCTTGGGACTGACACCCCATGTCATGGAGGAAGGGGCTCTCAACATCACAGGACTGAGCCAGCTCTCTGAGAGTTTCCTCCACACACCATCCCCTGCTGTCCTCTCGGGGCCAGGCACCCCAATGGTGCCTCAGACCAGCACTCCAGCAGCAGCCACCTCCAAAGCACCTGGACCCTTCATCCCTGAGAATATGGGCACGCCTCAGGGTGACTGAGAAGAGTGCCACAGACTGGGTTGCTACCTGTTGACTTTATCTTTGCTTGGGACACTTTACTTGGGTCATTTTGCTTTTACAGTTTGTTATTAATAAAGTTTATCTTTCCTTCATACTCTTGGTTCAGTTCTTTTTGTAAATAAAGTCTTGGTGGAAACTTTTAGAAATGGTTTAAGCCTTTGCATGCTTGTGGGATGGGTAAGGATAGCAGTGGGATGGGCAGGGATACCTGTGGGATGGGTAAGAGCTGTGGGATGGGCAGGGATACCTGTGGGATGGGTAAGAGCTGTGGGATGGGTTAGGATACCTGTGGGATGGGTAATAGCTGTGGGATGGGTTAGGATAGCAGTGGGATAGATAAACCTCCAGTGCAAGCATAGTGGGACTGTATGGTCCACCCTGCCAGGTGCCACACCTTTAGCCCTTTATTATCAATAACAATTTAATCATTCATCAACACATTTCAACATAAACACAACTCTTTATTAAATGCCCTGTTCATTATAGGGCCTCTCAACATACATGGCATAATCTCATCCATGTGATGAGACAGGCTGAAGGAAGCATCCATTAAGCATCTACCATCCTGTCTTGCCACTCCACTGCTCCAGCTGGGGAGTTGCACCAGTGTTTCAGGAGGTTGTGCTGCTTCTTCCATTCACGTGAAGCTCTGTTGGGGCCTTCAACATCCACAGTATTTATCAGGTTTCACCCTTGCCTCCATTCACCAGCCTCCATGTTCCCATTGCCTTGTTGGCGGTCCACAAGCCTGTTCTGCAACACTGGGTAGCGGGTGCGCATGAGATTGTGCAGGATGCAGCAAGCTTCCACAATGTTCCTCATGGTCTCTGGGTGATGCTGCATGGTGGTAAGAAGTACCTGGAACCTGTTGGCCAGGATGCCAAAGGCGTTCTCCACCACCTGCCTTGCCCTGGACAGCCTGTAGTTGAAGATCCTCTCTTCACGGGTGAGGCATTTGAAGGTTTAGGGCTTCATGAGGTAGGTTGTGAGGGAGAAGGCATCATCCCCACGATGAAGTAGGGCACATCTTGTGTGTTGTTGGGCAGGGGGTCTGGATCTGGGAAGCCCATGATGAGGTTGCGTTCCAGCCCCTCCTTGAGATGACTGGCATTGTATACCTGGCCATCTGAAGATGACCCGTTGCCTGAAGCATCGATGTACATGAACTTGTAGTCAGCATCGACCATGGCGAAGAGGATAATGCTGAAGAAGCCCTTGTAGTTGTGATAAGTGGACCCTGAGTTGGCTTGAGCTTTGCAGGCCACATGCTTCCCATCTATGACTCCAACGGTGTGGGGGAAGTTCCACTTCTGATACCACTGCTCTGCAACTTTCTTCCAGCCTTCTTCAGTGGAGGGGCACTGGAGGAGCTCCTCCAGGTATTCTTCAATGATGGCCTGCACCACTTCTCTGACCACAATGCTGATGGTGTTGTGTGGCACCCTCCAGCCATACTGCATGCTCCTGTACGTGGTCCCAGAGGCCAGGTGGCACAGAGTCAGTGCCACCTTCAGCTCAGGGTCCAGGATGGGCCGGAAGTTGGTGTTTGCCTTGGTCAAACTGGGTCTGAGCCCCTCCACAACTTTGTCAAACATGACTGGTGGCATCCTCATGAAGTTCTGGAATGCACGAGAGTCTTCGTTCCTCAGCTCCACCATCAGCTTGTTATACAGTCCATACTCGGCTCTTCTCGCGATCCATCTTTGGACCCAGACACTTCTTGGATGCCTCCTTTTCTTCCCGTAGAACAGTTGAGAGAGCTTTTAGAGTGTTTCACACTGTTGTAGAATGATGGCGGCTACCAAAAGGAGTGTGTGATGATCCATGGTGGAGACGACTGGATGCTCTGGAAGAGCAAGAGCAAGATGAAGCCTGAAGAGGTCTGCACCGCAGGCTGCTGGACTGAAAGTGAGATCCAGGTGATTTCTCCCACTTTTTATAGGAAATATAGGTTTTCCGCTAGGTTTCCTTTTGCATCCTCTAGACATCCTGCAGACATCCTAAATATCCAAGATACGTCGCTTATACGAACGTTTTTTTCCATTTTAATGCTTTCTATGCGAGCTGAATTCGCTTTCATTCTTTCTACGTCCATGCTATTAATGCTGCGTGTCTGTTCCGTGTCCGTTTCGCTTCCTTCCTTTGTCCGTTTTCCGCTGGAGCAGATGCGAGTTGCGCGCATGCGCAGCGGATGCCTAGTGGATATAGCAGACGTGTAACGGATGACTATGGATGTATAACGGATGTTCCCCATATGCGTAGCGGATGTATAACGGACGCATTGGATACTTTATCCGCTCAAAAAGTTTTGTGCAGCTCAAAACCTTTTGAGCGGATGAAATGTCAGTAGACGGATGGAGAGTATGAAAAACGGACGCAATGAGTACAGAACGGATGCATCGCGTTAACCAATGGATGGCAAGTGTTTCTCTCCGTTTTACATCCTCTTTCCATCCGTTGGTGCTGTGTGACATGGGCTTCAGTTGCTCAAAGGCCCTCCTGGCCACCACCGCCACCTGCTGTTTGAGCAGGAGTCATGAGTCCAAGAGAATCCCCAGATTACACATAGGGTCTTTTTGCAGTGCCAAGACCAAAGGGGGCAATTCTCCCTGGGCCAAAGAACCCCAAACCCAGAGCCACTCAGTCTTGCCAGGGTTTAGTTTTAACCCGTTGCTCTCCATCCAGCCCCTAACAGCCTCTACATTAGCTTTTCTTCTTAAAGCCTTATAGAATGGACAGCCTTTGTAATATAGCAGGGTTAGAAAAAGAAATGACAATGTCAGAAACAAGATAAATTGCAAGATTTAAAAATATAATAGATTTCCCCCTTTTTTCTTTTTCTCTTTTTAAATGCAAACTTCCTAAGAGAATAAACTCATCAGAGATTGTTTTGGTGTATTTTTTTAGCTGGTCAGCATTGGTTTTTGCATAATGAAACAAAAATAATATTGACAGATGGAGGAGTCTATCACAAGTCTTTCTACAGCAAAGACATTTGTGGAAGTTTGGAGTGTTTGGGGAATTTTGGATAACATAGGGGAAGGAAATGAGAAACGGTGGGCTGGTGGCATACCATAAATTCTCTAATTTAAAGATGTAAGAATCTAAAATTCTAGAACTTTACCCTACACTCTGTTTCTATTCTTAATCATTGTATATGTCACAAAGAAATCATGTCCTTGTAATATTTATTTAATAATTCTTAGCAAGGTCATTGTGATGATTTTCCTGGATGCTTCCCCAGATTTCTCTCCAGATGTCAGCTGGGAGGAAAATGAGCCAGCTCCAGACACGTCTGGAGGGGAGTTGGTTAATGGCTCCAAGCAGCTGTCTGAGAGGGATTTGGCTCAAGCACAGCTGCAGAAGGACAGCCTTGAGGCTTCAGGTAGAGTAAAGATGAAGCTGCAGCCAATCCGTGATGAGGAACTGCCTTCTGCATTTTATCCAAGAACATGTAGAGCAAAGAAAAGGCAGGAGCTAAGAAGGTCAGCCAGATTACTCATGAGGAGAAAGCCTTGCCCTTCTGGACCAGGATGCACCAGAAGCTGGCTATTTAGTACAGCAGACAGATGGGAACAATGATGGGAACAACATATTTATTTCCTAGCTGTGTTGTGATTCTTGACTTGCTTTGGATTGACACTGCCTTGACTTGGATCATGGCTTGTGAACTGTGGACTTTTCTTGCCTTGTGAACCCTTTTGTATTGTGGATTTAATTTTGCCTGGTGGATTTATTTTGATTGGGAAATTTTCAAGTGCCTTGTGGGCTCATTGGCTGTTGCTCTGAGGACTAGCATTGGTCTGCTTGTGCCTGGACTTCATTGGGACAGTTCTGGGTTTTTGGTGAAGGGAATTTTTGGTAGGGGAATATTAATAAGCTCACTAAACCAAAGTTATGTATGTGTGTGTGAGTATGACAGCATAGACATATCAAAAGAATTTATGTAAGTACTTTTTAAAAGTTTTAAAGTTTGTTCAATGTCTCTTGTCTGAGATGTCAAATTAGAATTCATCATTACCTTGTTATTTAATATGATAAGATACAGATTTTAAAAATCTGGGATTTCGTCAAATATATGAAGGATGGAGAACTTTCCTTCCATCACTCAGATGTCCTTAGGCATAGGCTTATGGGGGCTGGGGCATTAAGGAAGTAATGAGTGAAATATAACATGGTCTAAAATGCAGAAGCTATTAACCACTTTTGAATCTTCATTGCTAATTCTAAGCCTAGTTGTTCTACTGTCATCATTAGTTTGGTCTTCTTTATTTCTAATTTTAGTTCCATTTTGGAACTGGGCTCTTTTATATTAGGGCTTGACGATCCTTTGCATATTTGACTATCAAGATAGTATCATCAGCATAGTGCAGGTTACTGAAGGTTTTTCTATAATTTTAGAACTCATCTTCTTCCAGACCAACTATCTTGATATATAGATATGTGGGTCAGGGTCTCACAGCCGTTGGTTTTAAATTTGAGGCTAGCCTATCCTGATTGGTTGGGAGTCTTGGTCTGTGTTTATTGGACTTGGAGTTTGTTTGATTGGTGTTTCTGGTTTTTTCTGTCTGTTTTGTGGCTTTGATTGGCTGGCAACACTGCATTCCTGTATTGGAGGCTTTCAGTGCAGCTTGGCTTCGTGTGAAAGGACGGCTGTTATCTATTAGGAAGCTAGGTTTCACCTAGGTGCCTGGTGGGGGGGGGTGTTTGAGCTGGAGGCATCAGAGGGAGTCTGTTTGTGCCCAGGTGTTTGCCTGGCTTGTGGTGTGGAGATCTTTCTATTTGAGAGTGCAGGCTTCCAAATGATTGACAGTCTGGTGGAATCATCTCTTCTATTCATGCTTTCAGGTCTTTTTTCAATCTCTATGGCTTCTCTGATGATTCTGTGGCTGGGGTTTTCTATAGTGGCTAGGGTTTTGGTGCCACTGAAGTTGATGTTGTGACCTGTGGTTTTCATGTGTTGGACTAGTGAGGAGGTGTGTTCCAGCTTTTTTTCTTTTTTTTTCTTTTTTTTTTCCAGGCGGGTACTTATTCTTCTATAGGTCTGTCCAATGTATGTGGCCGGGCATGATGCACAGGGAACTTCATATATGCCTTGGTTTTCCAGGTCAATTTTGTCTTTGGGGTTTTTAAGGATGGCTGCTATTTTTTTGTCTGTTTTGAAGGCAGTCTTGATGTGATGCCTGTGTAGTATCTTACTGATTTTATCTGTGGTACCTCTTATGTAGGGCAGGACAGCTGTTCCATGGATCTGTTGATCTTCTAGGTCTCTGTTATGTCTTGGTGTGTTCTTGTGGATCAAGCTGGTGATTTTGTTTTTTTGGAAGCCATTGGCTGTCAATACTTCAGTCAGGGTGCATAGTTCAGTCTTTATATGTGTCTTGTCTGCCAGGCGTTTGGTTCTGGTAATTCGTGTTTTCGCTACGGAATTTATCTGTGCTGGGTGGTGGTGGGATTGGGTGTTGAGGTAGCGGTTGGTGTGTGTTTTCTTCTGGTATATGGTGTGTCCCAGTGTGCCATCTGTTCTTTTGTAGATTAGTACATCTAGGAATGGTAGTTGTTTGTTTATTTCCGTTTCCATGGTGAACTTGATTTTGGGGTGTGTGTTGTTTAGGTGTGTTAGGAAATTGTTTAGGTTTTCTTTTCCATGGGGCCAAATCACAAATGTGTCATTGATGTATCTTAGCCATAGTTTGGGTTTGTGGGTGGCATTAGCCAGGGCTCTGGATTCGAATTCTTCCATGAACAGGTTTGCAATGACGGGTGACAGTGGTGATCCCATAGGGGCTCCTTCGATTTGCTTGTATCTTTGTCCTTTGTATATGAAATATGTGTTGGTTAGGCAGTGTTCTGTTAGTTCCATGAGGTCTTTGGCTGGTTGGTATTTATTTTTGATGATTTCAAGAGTTTCTTTTATTGGGACTTGGGTGAATAGTGAAACCACGTCGAAACTTACAAGCAGATCTTCTTGTTCCACGTGTAGATCTTTGATCATTTCTAAGAAGTGGTATGAGTTTTGTACACTTAGCAAAACTACAGCCCGATGCTGAAACCACAGCTTCATATGTACAAAACTCATACCACTTCATATCGCTAATGTGATATGTTGTTGCCGAGGAGGGGGTTATTTTATTATATTATTTTATTAATTTTTTATTATTAGTTTTGTTGTTTTTTATATGAGGCTCTTTATATTCTTGCAAGCCGCCTTGAGTCACCATGTAAAAATAGGCAGCAATATAAATTTTCTAAAATAAAATAATGTGGAGTTTTAATGAAGCAAAAACATTGACCTTAAGAGCTGCACAAGCCATCTTTCCTTGTCTTCCCTGGTTGTAATCAACCTTCAAAATCCTTTGGGACAACTTTCAAAGTCTCTGAAGAACTGCCGCTGTGACATAATAGAGGGCAAATTTGTTAAATACATACTCAAGTTATTTAATTAACTTTACATTTATAACAGGGTCAATGCTCATCTTTATATGGCAGGCTATTGTGTGCTTGAGTCATTGTACTGATATGGCTTTGGGTCTCTAGAAAGACTCACTTTCTAAGATCTTTTCATGGATATCCACAAAGAGATTAGAAAGGGACAAGAAGCAGCCATGAAATGACAATGCTGTCTTGTATTTGCATACCTGACAAGAGCTTGGATATATTTTTAGCTAGAGTCAGCAGGATCTAATTGACTTCAGAGAGAAGATTTTGGCATTTTAATGCTGAACACTCAATGTGTAGCCTTAAGGAAATATAATTGGTCTTTTTATATGTAAACCTGTTACATTTGGCCTTAATGTTGAAGAACATATCTTCCAAAAGCTGATGATTTCAATTTTTATGAACTCCAATATCTAGTCCTTGATATTATATATTTTAAATTAATTCAAATCTCCCTCCCTCCCTCTATCCCTCTCCCTCTCTTTTTCTCTCCTCTTTCTCTCTCTCTCCCTGAGAACATGCTAGCTCATTTATGATTGGTATAATTGCAGGTATATCAAAACTAGGTAAAAGAGGCTTCAAATTCAGTCTCCAAAACGGGCTGTGGGATCCATGGCAGCACCAACAAGGCTTCTCTGCAATCCATGAAAGGAGCTGCATCTTTGTTCATAATCCTATGGCTGCTGCCAGGAAAAGGTAGGGCTACTTTAAAGCATTGCAGACAGGAGTTATCACAGGCAATCAGAGGGAAGTGGGCAAATGATAATATTGCTGCTGTGATATTGCAATATACAAAGGTTGTATGATGTACTGACAGTCTTCATTACTATCTTTAAGGAAGATCAGACTGCTGCATTCAGAACGAAAATGGCCAAACTTCTTCAAAATTGCTTCTGGAGTTAGAAAAGGCTGTATTCTGTTATTGCTCCTCTTCCTCGTGGCCCTCAAGTATGTTATGTGACAAAAAACACACATTGGGAAAAGCATTCATTATTCTGACTATCACTGTCTTAGAGACACTGGATTTTGCAGATGATATTGCCCTACTTGAGAAAGACAAAATGAAACTACAACAAGTGACAACTGCATTAAATGAAGAAGCAACTAGAATTGGCCTCAGTATAAAAGCTAAGAAATTGAAATTCATGTATGTGAGTTCCATTGCAGAGATATGGGGGAATCACACTCAGATCATAGAGGCTTGAAGAAGTAGAAAGGTTTATCTATTCAGATAGTATAATTATCCAAAATGGAAATGCAGAGAGAGATGTCAAGAGTTGTATTGGAAATGCAACAGCTGTTTTCCAGAGGATGATTAAAATTTGGTCCTTGTTGTCTATATCAATTAAATATAAATTCCGATCATGTCTATACTGATTCCAATAGCCATTTGTGCCAGCAAGATTGTGAAGGCATCAGCAACTGGAGGGGTGAAGGTTTGTTCACTGAGCTTGTGGGTTGGTTTCTGAATGTTTCGTTGCTAGACTAGGTAACATCTTCAGGACTTATAAGGGCTTCAGGGCAGTGGTGGGATTCAATTTTTTTTATTACCAGTTCTGTGGGCGTGGTGTAGATTGGTGGGTGTGCCTTAGTGGGCATGGCAAGGGAATGATATTGTAGAATCCCCATTCCATCCCCAGTCCTGGAGGAAGGTTATTGCAAAATCCCCATTCCCTCCCCATCCCACTAACCTGCTTTCCAGCTCCCTTCTCCTATACAGGGCGACAAAAGAAGACCCAGCCGATCAGCTGGGACTCAGGAGGCAGAGAATAGATGGGGCAGGGCCAGTCAGAGGTGGTATTTGCCGGTTCTCTGAACTACTCAAAATTTCCGCTACTGGTTTTCCAGAACTGGTCAGAACCTGCTGAATACCATCTCTGCTTCAGGGGCATGTCAAATAACGGCCTTGTGATGGATCAGCTGTGAGTCATCAGTGAGTCTTGTGATGGGTCTTATGATTAGCAGATTACATCAGGTCAGGGTCACTGGGAGGTGAACTTGTGGAGGGGTTGTGTGGGTTGGTTGAAGGTCAGTGCTGTCTCTAGTTGGCTGTGCAGTTGCTTTGGGTTCTGAGGGGTTCATAGGCTGGTTTTAGGGTTAGGGTTAGGGTTAGGATTAACTCTAGTAGGTGAAGTAGCAGTTAGCTGTACCTTCTTTTCTGAAAGAATTTTGTCTGTTTTCAAACATGTTAGAAAATACTGATAGAAGGATCTTTGCTCTTTTGTGTTGCAGAAGTAGGGCCCTACTTAACACAAACTCTCTGTGACAACAAAACTAATCAGAATAAAGAAATATTCCGCCCAAGCTCAGTTGAACAGCATCAGCAAGTTACTAACTTTTCAGTAATTTTACCAAACATGTCAGTCAAAATGAGTCAAGATACATATTAATTCACCATCAGCTCCTGAATTAGAGGAGACAAATGCATACAAAATTGTAGAAGTTGCAGGAAAAAGTCCAGTGTATGTGAGAAATTTATTCTGCTCTAGCATTTTAATTTATCCTTATTTATGTAAAGGATCTCTATTCAAATAATTGTCATTTTTAAACAAATTTTAAGGTAGTTTCCCTTAATGAAATGAAACCATAAAAATAAAAAGCAACCAGAGTGAATCAACAAAAATTTGCAACATTGAACAAATAAAACAAATAATGAACCGCTGAATAATCACAATATGGCTTATCCAAATAATCTCTTCTGACCAAGGCTTCCTGAGACCTTAATTAAGCACATGCTTAGTTAAAACAACTCTTGTTTTATTGCAACGCTAGGAATTATTTTCATTCCCAGCTGGCAATGAGTCCCAAATAGTCCCTTCAAGATAAGCACCCACCTTTATTTCCTTTAAATTGCTGCCAACATCTAGAATGTTAAATGAATTCTAAAAAACCAACTGAAGTACAAAATTCACTCAGAACTTCAAGGATTAATCCAAACAGAATGACTTTGCTTCCTGCAAAGGTTTCGTTACCTTTGTCTGTTCTTTATGCCTTATGGAAGGAGCAATCACCTCCAAGCCTTACTCCCAAGTTGACCCTTTTATCTCAGCTGCTCTTGCCTTTCAGCAGCTCTGCACACACATGCACTGGGAACAGGCTCCACTTGTTCCTCGCTGCTGCCAGACTCTGGAGGCTCCAGAGTTAGCACACTACTCCCAGATGGTCTTGGCCCCATCTCTGTATCGGATGCAGGACTCTCATCTGACTCCTCTCCAGACTCCCTGACTGGTCCCCGTTCTTCCCCATTGTCAGTTTCCTCTGCCATCTGCACAGGCTGCTGGCAAACCACAACATAATCAGGATAAATTTATAGTCTGTCACTTCTTTTCTATACATTTTTTTTAAATGCTGTAGTTCCAGAAATATTCCACAGGGAGAATTATTTTAATCTTTTCAAAAACAAAAAAACCAACTTCATCTAAAGCAACCTCGGGCTAAAAACTAGATTACTTAGATAATTTTTGCTGAATTTGAAAGAATTAAATACAATAACAGAATATTTATGGTGCAACAGCATAATAAATTGCAGTGAATAATATTTATGAACTAGGAAGCTTCTGCCTTCATAAGCTAGTTTAGAAACACTTTTAATCATTACTGTCACTTTGTTCCTCCAAACATTTCTTGTGAATCAATCCAGTGGTGGGATTCAAATTTTTTTTACTACTGGTTCTGTTGGCATGGCTTGGTGGGTGTGGCAGGGAAAGGATACTGTAAAATATCTAGTCAGAGGTAGTATTTTCCAGTTGTTCGAACTACTCAAACTTTCTGCTACTGGTTCTCCAGAACTGGTCAGAACCTTCTGAATACCACCTCTGGATCAGTCCCATTGTTGGTAGATGGTATTTTTTTTTCTATTGAGTGGGTTACAAAATTTTGAGAAAGACCCCTTCCCATTTCCCATTTGAAAACAAAAGCAGAACCTTTAAGTGCAATACATATATTAAGTTTTAGGATGTGCCATCATTGGATTTTAAGATGCTTACAGTGGTGGGCTGCAGTTAATTTAACTGTTAAGCCTGGGTTCCCCAACCAGGGTTAGGGAGACAAGCTAAACAGAATGTGCAGCGTTAGTCAGATAGGCACACAGA
>BLBF01020246.1:0-23797 GCA_015471245.1 Laticauda colubrina | reverse complement strand
CTGCCAGCCTTCCTGCCAGCCTTCCTGCCAGCCTTCCTGCCAGCCTTGGTGCCAGCCTCCCTGCCAGCCTTCCTGCCTGCCTTGGTTCCTGCCAGCCTCCCTGCCAGCCAGCAGCCCCACAACCATGCAGAAGCACAGCAAGCCTCAGCCATCTGCTGCCAGCCCTGGCAAGAGGGACAGGGCTACCATCCCGCCCCCTGGCCCTCACTCTGGTTCTTCTGGGGCTTCTGCAGCACGGGCTCACTCTTCTGGGGCTGGGGCTTCTGCTGCTTCTGCTTCTGGAGGAGCTGATGATAAGCACTCCAGCACCAGCCACCTCCACAGCACCTGCACCCTTCACCCCTGAGACTGAGCGACCAAGAGGAGTGCCAGAGACTCATTTTTGTTTTATAGCTTCTTGTTAATAAAGTCTATTTATGATTCACACACTTGCTTCATTTCTTTTTTTTAATAAAGTCTTGCTGGAAACTTTTAGAAATGGTTTAAGCCTTTGCATGCTTGTGGGATGGGTTAAGATAGCAGTGGGATGGGTTGGGATAGCAGTGGGATGGGCAGGGATACCTTTGGGATGGGTAATAGCTGTGGGATAGATAAACCTCCAGTGCAAGCATAGTGGGACTGTATGGTCCACCCTCCCAGGTGCCATACCTATGGCCCTTCATTATCAATAACAATGTAATCAATCATCCACACATGTCAACATAAACACAACTCTTTATTAAATGCCCTGTTCATTGTAGGGCCACCCAACATACATGGCCCAATCTCATCCGTGTGATGAGACATGCTGAAGGAAGCATCCATTCAGCATCTATCATCCTGTCTTGCCACTCCATTGCTCCAGCTGGGGAGTTGCACCAGTGTTTCAGGAGGTTGCGCTGCTTCTTCCCTTCACGTGAGGCTCTGTTGGGACCTTCCATATCCTCAGTGTCTATCAGGTTTCGCCCTTGCCTCCATTCCCCAGGCTCCATGTCCCCATTGTCTTGCTGGAGGTCCACGAGCCTGTTCTGCAACAACGGGTAGCGGGTGCGCATGAGATTGTGCAGGATGCAGCAAGCTTCCATGAACCTCCTCACGGTCTCTGGGCGATGCTGCATGGTGGTGAGAAGTACCTGGAATCTGTTGGCCAGGATGCCAAAGGCGTTCTCCACCACCCGCCTTGCCCTGGACAGCCTGTAGTTGAAGATCCTCTCTTCACGGGTGAGGTATTTGGAGGTGTAGGGCTTCATGAGGTAGGTTCTGAGGGAGAAGGTGTCATCCCCCACGATGAAGTAGGGCACATCTTGCGTGTCGTTGGGCAGGAGTTCTGGATCTGGGAAGCCCACGATGAGGTTGCGTTCCAGCCCACCCTTGAGGTGACTGGCATTGCATACCTGGGCATTTGAAGATGAGCCGTTGCCTGAAGCATCGATGTACATGAACTTGTGGTCAGCATCGACCATGGCGAAGAGGATGATGCTGAAGAAGCCCTTGTAGTTGTGATAAGAGGACCCTGAGTTGGCTGGCGCTTTGCAGGCCACGTGCTTGCCATCAATGGCTCCAATGGTGTGGGGGAAGTTCCACCTATGATACCACTGCTCTGCAACTTTCTTCCATCCTTCTTCAGTGGAGGGGCACTGGAGGAGCTCCTCCTTGTATTCTTCAATGATGGCATGCACCACTTCTCTGACCACAATGCTGATGGTGTTGTGTGGCACCCTCCAGCCGTACTGCATGCTCCTGTAGGTGTTCCCTGGCCAGGTGGCGCAGAGTGAGTGCCACCTTGAGCCCAGGTTCCAGGCTGGGCCAGAAGTTGGTGTTTGCCTTGGTCAGCCTGGGTGTCAGCCGCTGCACAACTTCATCAAACATGGCTGGAGGCATCCTCATGAAGTTCTGGAATGCCCGAGTGTCTTCGTTCCTGAGCTCCACCATCAGCTTGTTGTACAGTCCGTCTTCTGCTCTTCTAGCGAACCATCTTTGTACCCAGATGCTTCTTGGCCTCCCCTTTTTCTTCCCGTAGTAGAGTTCACAGAGCCTGTAGATGGCTTCACACTGTTGCAGAAGGATGGTGGCTGCCAAAAGGACTTTGTTATGATCCACGGTGGACATGACTGGATGCTGTGGAAGAGGAAGAGTCAGATGAAGGCTGCAGAGGTCTGCACCGCAGGGCTGCTGTTCTGAAAGTGAGATTCAGATGAGTTGCTCCCCCTTTTTATAGGCAGTATAGGAGTCCCTTTGTATCCTCTAGGCATCCTCTAGGCATCCTCTAGACATCCTTAATATCTGAGATAGGTCCCCTCTGCGAAGGTTTTTTCCGTTTTAAATGCTTTGTTTTCGTGCTGCATCCGCTAGGCATCCGTTCTGCATCCGTTCCGCGTCCGTTCCGCTTCCTCCCTGCATCCGAGCGGATGCGAGTTGCGCGGATGCGGAACGGATGCCTAGCGGATATAGCGGATGTGTAACAGATGCAGAACGGATGCCTAGCGGATGCCTAGTGGATGCAGAACAGACGAATTGGATACATTTTCCGCGCAAAAGTTTTGAGCAGCTCAAAACTTTCTGAGCGGATGAAACGTCCATAAATGGATGCTGGATGGATAGAGAGGAAGCAAAACGGAGGCAGTGAGTACAGAACGGATATATCACATTAACCAATGGATGGCAAGCTTTTTTGTCCATTTTACATCCTCTTTGCATTCATTGGTGCAGTGTGACAGAGGCTTAACATGACTTCTTCAGTGGACAATATTCATGATCCTAGGTGATTTTCAGCAAGTTCTGACCAGTTCTGGAGAACCAGTAGTGGACATTTTGAGGAGTTCAGAGAATCAGCAAATACCATCTCTGACTGGAGATTTTACCATATCCTTCCCCTGCCAAGCCCACAGAACCAGTAGTAAAAAAAAATTGAATCCCATCACTGTTCATGGAGAACTATTAATTGTAAAAGTTCTTCTTTCTTTCTTTCTTTTGGACATGAGAATGTTGAGTGCTGCTTCAAAGTAATTCATTCCTATCCATCAATTCAATTGAAAAAAATGAGATTTAGAAAGAGACTTCTTCACAGAACATGTAGTTTAAACACAATGTAAAAAAAACAAAACACTCTCCTTAGAGAGAAAAGAAACCATTAATTGTTCTGAAGCAACATTGGTCACAGAATGCTAAGTGTTGAAGTCCACATGTCTTAAAGTTGCCAAGTTTTAAAAAAAAAACACTGTTCTAAAGCATTCAGTATTGCAAGTAGCTGGGTAGTACAGTAAGATGATGACCCAATAAAGCTCACTGGCCTATTTAAAGCTAGAGAAAAAATCAGCATAAGAGGATTAGAGTCTTCAAGCTCACACTGCCTCCCTATAAATTACTATAAATTATTAAATACTCTTTCTCATTTAACCTTCTCTATCTCTGGCATTTACTACTCATCTGATGACCCATCTATTTGATTCATATTATCAAACGTTTTGACTCTACAAAATATTCTTTAAGGGGGAAAGTTACAAAGACCTTATTTGTGGTTGCCTCCAAGGAATGGGGAGGAGGAGGGGGAACAGTTTTAAAAACCTGTTTAAAAACACACAGTGCAGGGATACTATTTTATTATCGGAGAGCCTGCTCAGGGTCTTGAAGAGCCTGCCCAGTTTCTTCCTGTCACATCTTATACTAACACAATCATATGAGTGATAGTGAAGGTATTTTTGGATTTTTTTCCTCATACTTGCTTCAATCTCTGGACTGTGTAATCCTTTCTTCAAGACATTCAGTGTTACTATATATTTTTCCCAAGGTCACCTCAAAATTAATTTACTATAGCCTCAGGGTATAAAGAGGCAAAGCTCTGTCCTGCTGCTCCACTCTTGTCATTAATTTCCCTCTGATCTTTTTGTAAAAACCACTTCTGTAATGATCAAGGTCAATTACTAAATTGCCAAATATGTAAGTTTAAGCAGTTAGAATAACAGTGACGAGTTTTTTTTTTTTAGATTAGCTGGAAAGGACCTTGTAGGTCAGTTTGTCTAACCCCTGCCCAAGCAGGAGACCCTCCACATTTCTGAAAAATGTCAATCCAATCTCTTCTTGAAAGCCTCCAATGATGAAGCTCCCACAATTTCCAAAGGCAAGATGTTCCATTGGTTGATTGTTCTCATGTCAGAAAATTTCTGCTTATTTCTAAGTTGAATCTCTCCTTCCATCCAAGTTGAATCCCTCCAGTTTCCATCCATTATTCCTTGTCTGGCTTTCAGGTGCCTTGAAAAATAGCATGACCCCTTCCACTCCGTGGCAGCCCCTCAAATACTAGAACACATATCATGTCTCCCCTGGTCCTTCTCTTCACTGGACTATCCATGTCCAGTTCCTGTAACCGCTCTTCATATTTTAGAATCCAGTCCCCTAATCATACTGGTTGCTCTTCTCTGCACTTTTTCCACAGAACATATAGACCAGTACATAAGATATGCCAGTTAATTATGAAAGGGATTAGTTGCTGCTGTTATTTTGCTTAAAAACAGGGATGGGATTTTAACAGTTGGGCCCAGGTCAGGCAAACCGATAGCTCCAAGGATCAGCTGGGACTGAACTGGTTCAGTTTGTTCTAACAATCAGTTGTTTGGCTCAGCGTTAGTAGCATGGACATAGAAAGGATGAAAGCTGATGCAGCTCGCATATAAAGCATTAAAAGTGAAAAAACATTCGTATAGGGGACGTATCTCGGATATTTAGGATGTCTGAAGGATGTCTAGAGGATGCAAAAGGACACCTAGCGGAAAACCTATATTTCCTATAAAAAGGGGGAGAAATCACCTGGATCTCACTTTCAGTCCAGCAGCCCTGCTGTGCAGACCTCTTCAGCCTTCATCTTGCTCTTGCTCTTCCACAGCATCCAGTCATCTCCACCATGGATCGTCGCACACTCCTTTTGGTAGCTGCCATCGTTCTACAACAGTGCAAAGCCCTCTATAGGCTCTTTCACCTGTTCTAGAGGAAGAAAAGGAGGCATCCAAGAAGTGTCTGGGTGTGAAGATGGATTGGGAGAAGAGCAGAGTACGGACTGTATAACAAGCTGATGGTGGAGCTGAGGAACGAAGACCCTCGTGCAGAACTTCATGAGGATGCCGCCAGCCATGTTTGATTAAGTTGTGGAGTGGCTGAGACCCAGGTTGACCAAGGCAAACACCAACTTCCGGCCCAGCCTGGACCCTTGGCTGAAGGTGGCACTGACTCTGTGCCACCTGGCCTCCGGGACCACGTACAGGAGCATGCAGTATGGCTGGAGGATACCACACAACACCATCAGCATTGTGGTCAGAGAAGTGGTGCAGGCCATCATCGAAGAATACCTGGAGGAGCTCCTCCAGTGCCCTTCCACTGAAGAAGGCTGGAAGAAAGTTCCAGAGCAGTGGTATCAGAAGTGGAAATTCCCCCACACCGTTGGAGCCATAGATGGGAAGCACGTGGCCTGCAAAGCTCCAGCCAACTCAGGGTCCACTTATCACAACTACAAGGGCTTCTTCAGCATCATCCTCTTCGCCATGGTCGATGCTGACTACAAGTTCATGTACATTGATGGTTCAGGCAACGGGTCAGCTTCAGGTGCCCAGGTATAAAATGCCAGTCACCTCAAGGAGGGGCTGGAACGCAACCTCATCATGGGCTTCCCAGATCCAGAACCCCTGCCCAACGACACACAAGATGTGCCCTACTTCATCGTGGGGGATGACGCCTTCTCCCTCAGAACCTACCTCATCAAGGCCGACACTTCCAGATGCCTCACCTGTGAAGAGAGGATCTTCAACTACAGGCTGTCCAGGGCAAGGTGGGGGGTGGAGAACACCTTTGGCATCCTGGCCAACAGGTTCCAGGTACTTCTCACCACCATGCAGCATCGCCCATATATGGTGAGGAACATCGTGGAAGCTTGCTGGATCCTGTACAATCTCATGCGCACCCGCTACCTGTTGTTGCAGAACAGGCTCGTGGACCACCAACAAGGCAGTGGGGACATGGAGCCTGGTGAATAGAGGCAAGGGCAAAACCTGATAGATACTGTGGATATGCAAGGCCCCAACAGAGCCTCACATGAAGGGAAGAAGCAGCACAACCTCCTGAAACACTGGTGCAACTCCCCAGATGGAGCAGTGGAGTGGCAAGACAGGATGGTAGATGCTTAATGGATGCTTCCTTCAGCCTGTCTCATCACACTGATGAGATTGGGCCATGTATGTTGAGTGGTCCTACAATGAACAGGGCATTTAATAAAGAGTTGTGTTCATGTTGAAATGTGTTGATGAATGATTAAATTGTTATTGATAATAAAGGGCCATAGGTGTGGCACCTGAGAGGGTGGACCATACAGTCCCACTATGCTTGCACTGGAGGTTTATCTATCCCACTGATATCCTAATCCATCCCACAGCTATTACCCATCCCACAGCTATCCCTGCCCATTCCACTGCTATCCTTACCCATCCCACAAGCATGCAACGGCTTAAACCATTCCTAAAAGTTTACATCAAGACTTTATTTACTAAAAGAACTGAACCAAGTGTGTGAAGCAAAGATAATCTTTATTAATAACAAGCTGTAAAAGCCAAATGACCCAAGTAAACTGTCCCAACCAAAGATAAAGTCAACAGTTAGCAACCCAGTCTCTGACCCTCTTCTCAGTCACTCTGAGGCATGCCCAAAGTCTCAGGGGTGAAGGGTTCAGGTGCTGTGGAGGTTGCTGCTGCTGGAGTGCTTGTCTGTAACACCATTGGGGTGCCTGGCCCCGAGAGGACAACAGGGGATGGTGTGTGGAGGAAGCTCTCAGAGAGCTGGCTCAGTCCTGTGATGTTGAGCGACCCTTCCTCCATGACATGGGGTGTCAGTCCCAAGACCGATGACAGATGTCCTGAGGCCGGGCTTCGCTGTGGGGTGGAGGAAGGAGGAGTGTAGTGGGGCTGTCTGGTCTGCAGGTGAGCGAGATGAGGCATCGGTGGCATCGGTGGCACTGGTGGCACCGGTTGCATACGATGAACCTGTGCCTGGACTGGGAAGGAATGCCTGTGCTGCTGGAACTCCTGGTAGCCATAGCCTTGGTAGATGAGGGCCTGTGGAAAGCCTAGGAAGGGCTGTGACATCACCTGGGGTGGAGGAGCAGACCTGGACTGGGTGGGAGCAGGTTCATCTGGGTCTGGACGGTTGTGAAGCAGATCAGTGATCCTGTCCTTCACCACCTGGTACTGGGATTCTGACATGTCCATGAGGGTCTGGTTGATGTAGGTGAGGAAGGGCTTTCTGTTAGAGGATGGTATGTCAATGTGTACCATCTGAGAGAGGAGATCTATGCTGCTTTTGATGGTGTCCCTGATCTCCAGCAGGACAGTGTGGCTCTGTCCCTCCGGTCTGCCTGCTTGCTCTCTTTGGAGGTGGAGCTAGGGGTGAGTGTGTGTTGGTCTCTGGTGTCAGCAGCCTCTCCTTGCTCCAACTGTGTCAGGGGGTCCTCCACGCGCTCCACCATAGGGAGTGCAGCTGTCGGGGGGGTCTCCATCGTGGGGTGCTCCACAGATACCTGCCTGGATACAGGAGCTGATTCTTGGCCAGAAGAGGACTGGCTCTCTGTGGGCTGCCTGAGAGAGAGGGTTGACAGAGGGGCTTCTCCTCAGTGGCGGATCTCACCCTCCAAGAAGCTGCACTTGGCCATCACTTAGGTTCCCAGTCAGTGAGCTTGACCACGTCCTGGCCAGACTTCTTGAGGTGCAGCTTCCCGTACCAGGTGTGCATGTGCTTCCACCACCCGAGGAGGACCTCCGAAGTGTAGCCCAGGCTCTCCACCTTCTGTCTCCAAGCCGCCTGCTTCCACTTGGTGTCTCAATAGAGCCTGTCCCTTCCACCAGAGGTACTCGTTCTCCCTCAGCCATTTGAGCACCTCATCCTGATGTTCCTCTTCGATGGAGTACTGTTCCTATCGCATGATTGCCTCTTCCTCCCTCTGGCAGGGCCTTCTGGGCCCTCATCAGAAGGGCTTTGAGGTTCTAGGTGCTGGTCCACCACACCACCACCACCAGCAGCAGCAGCAACAACAGCAGCAGCAAAAGCAGCACCAGCAGCACCAGCAGGACCAGCAGCACCAGCAGAACCAGCAGGACCAACAGCACCAGCAGGACCAGCAGGACCAGGAGCAGCACCAGCAGAGTAAGCATCAGCAGAAGCCCCAGCACCAGGAGCAGCACCAGCAGAAGCACCAGCACCAGCAGAGTCAGCACCAGCAGCAGAAGCCCCAGCAGAAGCAGAGTCAGCACCAGGGGGTGGGATGGTAGCCCTGTCCTTCTTGCCAGGGCTGGCAGTAGTAGGCACAGGCTTCCTCTTCTTCCCCATGGTTGTTGGCTGGAGTTGTCTGGCAGCAGGTCTTTCCTCTGAATGGTGACCTGCTTGTGAGCTGCATCCTTTTATATCTGAGAGGCTGACGCAATGCATCCTCCCCTCATGCTCAGTGAACGCTTTGCATCCACTAGGCATCCACTAGGCGTCCGCTAGGCATCTGCTCGACATCCGTTCCTTCCGCTGCGCATCCGCTTCGCTGTGCTCCCTCGGAAGCCCTGCGGATGTGCCATCCACTTCCATCCACTAGGCTTCCGGGGAGCATCCAATTAACATCCTGGCTACAACCTCTCCCCGTCCGTTCCTTTCTGCTGTTGTCCGCTCTGTTTATGCAAATTTGGGACACTTTTGAGAGCGGATAACAACGGATAGAACATTTTCTCGTCTGCTGTGTCCTTTTTACATACTTTTTGCATCCGTCGGCCGATGTGACAGGGCCTTAACAGGTATTTGGGTAGAAATATATAAAAATGTAGCTTTAAGAAAATGCAAAACTGTAATTAGGCGTGGTTTCTCAAACAGCCATAAGGTGGAGCCAGAAACCTGGGTTGTTTAGTTTGAGTCTCAGAAGAGAGCATGAGTGTACTTGTTTCCTTCTGTTGGAAAGTATTGCTGTTCCTCAATTTCGTCTAATTGACTGATATTACTGGATTTAATGTAAGTCTGTTACTGAACTGTTTTTTGATACTGGACTTTGATATTTGGATTATCCCTGGATTGAAAACTGACTGTTTTAACCTGTGAATGACTTTGGATTGCTTATTTTGGACTTTGTTTAAACCTTTCTGGAAGTAAAAAATCTACATTTACTGTACAGTGTATCTGTGCTCTGTGTGTATTAATCCAACACTACTCTCTATACGTCTCCCTGTATGCACTCATTCTGCTAATGGGGAATTACCTCAACACTGGTTATGGGCCCAGGCCATACCAGGCTCAGATAATTGAGAGTTAGCGTGAATGCACAGTACTGTATACAGACAGCTATTTACTGTTTAATTGTGGGTTACTATCCTGTTAAAGATGGCATAAGTCACTTCAACAAGTCTATCATTGATAACCCAGTTGGATGGAACAAACTATGTTCCCTGGTCTATGAAATTCAGTCTACTTCTGTGTAGAGAAGGTTTATGGAATGTAGTTCAAAATCCACTGGATGTAAATGCTTGGGATCCAGCTAATGAGGGTGATGCCAAGAAGCTTTCTGACTTTAAACAGAACAACAAATGAGCTCTTTGTATAATTGGACTAACACTGAGTGACCAACAGCTAGTCCTTATTTGTGGAGAAGAATCTGCTGCTAGGTGTTGGGAGAATTTGAAGAGGATTTATGTTCGTGACAGTGTAGGTGCACACATACAACTTACATGTAAACTGTTTAGAGCACGTCTTCTGAAAGGTGGAGATATGTTAGCTCATTTAAACTTCATGAAAAGAACTTTTCAAGAGCTGCATGAAAAAGAACTGATATTTTCAGAGCTGCATCAAGTTTACATCATTCTTTCTTCCTTGGATGAAAGTTATGATGATTATGTATCTTCACTGGAAGTCCTGCTCATGGATAAATTTACATTGACTGACATAACTGGAAGGTTGTTAGAAGAAGCAAGAAGATGGCTGGACAGAAACCAACGGAGGAAGGAACAACCACAAGAAGAGAATTTGTCTCCAATTGCCTATACTGTTAGGAAATGTTTTTGTTGTGGGGCTAGGGGACATATAGCTAGATTCTGTAAGAAGGGAAAACTACAGAATACTAGTAAACACCAGAAGGCTAAGAAGAATGTTAGTTTAGCTATGTCTAACAGTTCAACTGTAAACAATGATTTGTGGGTTGTTGATAATGGAGCATCACAATGCATTACTAAAGATAGAAAAAGGTTTGTAAAGATGTCCACCAGTAAGCAACATGTATCATTGGCAAATGGATGGAAGATGAAAGCATCAGGTGAAGGTACTGCATATTGTTCTTGTATAAACAACATTTAACCATGTTATGTTTACCTAAACTGAAATTTAATTTGCAATCAGCAAGGGCTTTAGTTAATCTTGGTTATGTAGTAACCTTTAGGGGAGATAACTGTACAATAGAGAAAGAGGGTAAAAGGGTTACTGCTACATTAGAGAATGATTTATATGTGATACATGATGACCAGTTGAAGATGGCTAACTCAGTTCATAACAATGTTAAGCCACATGATGAATGTATACATTTACTGCATAAACATCTGGGGCACATTAATTTCAAAATGCTCAAACAAACTGTTAAATTGTTAGAGGGAGTAAAATTGAAACCCTGTAGCAAGTATTTACACTGTAATGCTTGTTGTCAAGAGAAGAGCAAGGTTACTCCTGCAAACAGACTTAATGGGTTTAAGACGAAACAACCTTTAGTGGTTGTTTTTGCTGACATAATTGGTCCTAAGAAACCAAGTTTAGGAGGTGCCTGTTATATTTTGAGTATTATGGACCATTACTCACGATACGGTTTCTGCTATCTTATGAAAAACAAAATAGAAACATTTCAACATTTCTTTAACTGGCTAAGGTTTGCTGAGAGAAAAATGAAAAATAAAGTAATTACTTTAGTAACTGATAATGGGACTGAATTTGTTAACAAAGCATTCCAAACAATGCTGAAATTGGCTGGTATTGAGCATAAAAGTTTTGCACCTTACAGACCACAACATAACTTGTTTATAGAATGAAGAGGGCAAACATTACAAGTCATGTCTCGCACTATGTTCAGGTTTACCTGAAACACTGTGGGGTGAGGCCATAATGTGTAGGAACCATGTTTTAAACAATGTAGTTAACACAACAACTGGAGAATTGCCATTCACTAATTGGCATGGCAGAAAACCAAATTGAAGTTATTTACACATATTTGGAGCTCCAGCATGGGTGCATATTCCCTCACAAGTAAGACTGAAAGGGCAACATAGAGTAAGAAATTATTTTTTGTGGGTTACGAGGCCAATCATAGATCATTTAGATTCTGGGATTAAGGCACAGCTCATGTTTATTGTAGTGCTAATGCAAAATTTCTTCAGCACGTTGGATGGGATAAACTGGAACAGGAATCCAGCAATGATATTATTATTGACACCCAAATAGTCCCTAAAGATAAAATCAGTAAACCACAAATAGCCATTAAAGAGGAAGCACAGGAGGAAGTAGGAGAACAGGGAAGAGGTAGAAGAACAGGAGCAGTTGGCACAGGAGGGTCCACCAGTTAGCCCTGTATTACGTAGACGTTCATCCCGAGTAACATGACCACCTGATAGATATGAGGCTAGTGTTGTATGCCAAGTGAATACAGTTCTAAGTAATTATAGTGAATTAAAACTGTTTCCTGCTGAGGATCAGGCTGCTTGGCTGAAAGCAATGGATAAGAAACTGTAATCATTAAAAAGACTGGAGGTATATGAAAATGTTATGTTACCACCAGGTAAACATGCCATAGGATGTAAATGGATATATAAGCTAAAGACAGGTATAGATGGGACTGTTACCCATAAAGCCAGGTTAGTAGCACAAGGATTTAATCAGACAGCAAATGATTATGATGAGGTGTTTGCACCTAGTCTGAAGGCTACTACGTTAAGGGCAGCATTAATATGGGCAGCTGAGGAGAAATATATTGTAAATCATTTGGATGTAGAGACAGCTTATCTGCATGCACCGTTGCAACACATTATATATTTAAAGAAACCTTTAGGTCTCAAAAATGATAATACTGATAATAATGATTGCTGGAAATTGAAAAAGAGTCTTTATGATTTAAAGCAATCAGAATATGAGTGGAACCAATGTATAATTAAAGAATTAACTAAGATAGGCTTTGTAGCTGGCATGGCTGATCCATGTTTGTTTAAAAAGGAAACTAATGGTATGATTTCATGATTGTTATTATTTATTGATGACATAGCATTAATCACAAAAACTGAACAAGAAGCTACTGAGATAATTTCACTATTGGAAAATAAATTTAGGATAAAACAATTAGGAGAAATCAAACAATATCTTGGTTTAAAGATAGATAGAACTAGCGGAGGATACAAGATCTCAGAGGCAGAAAAAAATAACCAATTACTAAAAAGTTTTAAAATGGAACTTTGTCAGCCGGCTAAAACACCAATGAGCCAGGAGTTTAGCCATAGTGATGTACAAAGTTCTATTTTTGATAATAACATTTATCAGTCCTTGATTGTAGTTTATCTTATCTCAGTAATTGGTCAAGGCCAAATATTGCATATAATGTTGATCAATTAGAGAGATTTAATGCTGAGACAACTGAAAGGTACTGGCAAGCTGCTAAACGTGTGTTGAGATATCTAAAAGAAACAATGCATTATGCATTGTATTTGGAGCCAAAAGATTAACTGAATTTGACTGCATATGCTGATGCAAGTTTTGCTACAGACATAAATACACAAAAATCTACATCGGTACAGCTGTATTGTTGGGAAATGTATTGATTGCATGGAAATCTATTGGACAGAAACATGTAAGTTTGTCAACAATGGAGGCTGAATTCTCATGTTTGTCTTTACTATGTACAGATTTAGTTTTGTATAAACAATTATTAATTCATATGGCAATTAATATGACAGATCCTATTGTTGTTTGCAAAGATAACCAATCAGCAATACAGATGGCTTCAAATACTGCTGTTAAAAAAGAATAAAACACACAGATTTAAGACATTTAAATGTGAGACAATGTGTGCAAAGTAAAATGATTAATCTGGAATACTGTATATCAGAAAACAACATAGCAGATCATTTTACAAAGGCCCAAGGCTCCATAAAGCATAAGGCTAGCTGTGAATATTATGGAATTAGAATGTAAGGTTGTGTATATTATGTTACCCAAAAGGGGAGAATATTAGAAATACAAGTCACCTAACAGGTATTTGGGTTAGAAATATATAAACCATTTTAAAACTGTAGCTTTAAGAAAATGCTAAACTGTAGTTAGGTGTGGTTTCTCAAACGGACATAAGATGGAGCCAGAAACCTGGGTTGTTTAATCTGAGTCTCAGAAGAGAGCATGAGTGTATCTCTGTTTCCTTCTGTTGGAAAGTATTGCCGTTCCTCCATTTCTTCTAATTGACTGATATTACTGGATTTAATGTAAGTCTGTTACTGAACTGTTTTTAGACACTGGACTTTGACATTTGGATTTTCCCTGGATTGAAAACTGACTAATTTAACTTGTGAATGACTTTGGATTGCTTATTTTGGACTTTGCTTAAACCTTTCTGGAAGTAAAAAATCTACATTTACTGTACAGTGTATCTGTGTGCTCTGTGTGTATTATTCTAACACTACTTTCTATACATTTCCCTGTATGCACTCATTCTCCTAATGGGGAATTACATCAACATCCCTGCTCAGGAATACTTCTCTATGTAACTCTGGGAAGACATTGAAAATAATGGAACCTGTGCACAAGACCTCTACCGCAAAGACATGGTAAAACTCTTCCTTTCTTCCCTAGTGATGTTTTTGGGGAAAAAAATAAGATGTAGAAAGCCTGCAGAACATGACTACTTGAATTATTTCCAATCTCTTTTCCAGTAGTTGCCATTGGAGGTGCCTAGATTTTCTTTAAGTTGTTGAAAGAATGTGTCATATGTATGCCCTTTCTTCCCAGAAACTACCTTGTGTATGTAACGTGTGAATATGATTCTGCTTTTCTTTCATGTGACATCATGCATGTACACATGAAAAGCATGGAGCAGGCTGTATATAATCTGCTCTGGTTCAAGTGAGTGTGAGAAGAAAGAGGCCACTAGCAATCACTGCTGAATTATCTCTCCTTTAGGGATGTGTTGGGAAGATTTGAGGTATGCTGTTTTGCAATATCTACCTAGATTTTATGCATTTTCAAACTCAGCTTTTTTGTTTTGATTTGATTTGTTTGAGCTTCTGCTAGTTTCTCCTACCACATTAAATTTGGTCCAGTTCTATTCTGTTTTACTAGAGCTGTTTTTCAGATGGACAGATAAAATATTGAGATCTTTTACATAATTAATTCCAACATTCTGTTGGATTGGGAGCTGCAGAAAAGCAGTAGAAATAGTACAAAAGCATTAGTTGGGAACATCTGAAAACACATACTGCTATAAAATTCCACAAGTTGAACAATTGAATACTTTGTCTGAAAGCACCCAATTGCTCAAGTACTTTATACTGATAATATTTTATTTTATGAGTTTTGGAAATCCAGCCCTTCAGTAAATTATTTTTAAATAAATCACAGCTTGGTGATTTGTAAACACATATCATGTTATGTTTAGGAAGGAATCTTTTATTTTTATTTTTTAAAAAACAAAGATTCATAGTTGGATGTCTCTTTCTTTAATGGAACATCATGGTTATCTGCCTATGAGATACTCTATGTATGCATACAAAAAATAATACTCTATGTATGCATACAAAAAATAATAAAAATCATTGAAATGACAGAGCCCATAAACCCATCCATTGCACAGTATCAGATTCCATGATTACTGGAACCGCTACATTCTAGTATCCCTAAGGACATGTCACTGCAGCATCACAACAATAAAACAACTAAACTTCTCTTTATATTATCGTGATTCTATAAAGTGCTTTTTTAAAGAATGAAAGTTGAAATGAAAAAGATAGCTTTTCCCAAAGGAACACTACAAAACAGTGGATTATTAAAAGTGCTTTTGTATAAAATGGACAGATTGGCAGTTGCAGCTTTATCTTTGAGGCTCAGGTGAAGTTAATTCTAAACATTGCTAACAGAGGTTTTGCAGTTCCAAAACTATATATAACTGGTCTGTATTATAAAAACATCTAAATATAAGATTCACCAAGGAAATTTACAACAGCCGCATTGAGGGAAAGCAACCTTTGTATTAAAGAATAGAACAGAAAAAGGCCAGAATTTACTATTGTAATAAGCAGTCATCTGTATATTGTTCATGTGTGAGTCACCTTGATTTTGCAGAAGCTATTTTTAAAGACTAAACAAAACATAATAGACACAGCTACAGTATATCCATGATATTTTCTGTCCAAGATGGACTGAAAGTTGCATCTTGAATCTTGCATGCAAGTTGAAACTTGCATTCAGTTGCAATGCTGCAACTGGATGCAAGATTGTTTGAGGAACCCTGTCTCAGAAAAATACAGCTGTATGGTTTCTTTCTCCTCTTGTCCAAAGAACTTAAAATCTCATGGAACTTCTTCATTGACTGGAGACTTACTCCTAACCAGAGGTGGTATTCAGCAGGTTCTGACCAATTCTGGAGAACTGGTAGTGGAAATTTTGAGTAGTTCAGTGTAGAGTTGTAATTGCAGGAATGTTCCAATCTTGGATGGGAAATCTCAGATAAAGAATGTTTCCAAGCAAATACAACTCAGGCAAACAAAGTCACTAATCTATGGATAAAGGAGGATTAGATAGGGGAAGTAAACATATGTTAGACTTCAACTAGAGATAATGAATTGTTTGGATTACTGTACTGGACAGTAATTAAAGTTAAGCAGTAACCAAAGTTAACCAATGATGGAGGATAACTAAAAATGCAAATTTTTCAAACATTTGACCAATGAGCCTTATGCTGACTTTGTTGAGTGTCTGTCCAAAGCAATTAGACAGCAGTTTGATAATCAGGAAGCTGCTGGTGAACTTCTTTGACAGTTAGCTATTGAAAATGCTAATGCAGATTGTAAAAGAGCTTTACAGCCATTAAAGGCTACTGCTCATTACACTCTGGCAGATATGCTGTGAGTCTGCCAGGATATTGCCACAAACTTACAAAAAGGAATATGTTAGCAGCTGCTATTCAGAAAGGACAGTGACCAATTGGTAACTGTTTTTAGTGTAAGAAGCCTGGCCACTTTCAGAAGAACTGTCACTCTACACCTTCTATGCCTCAGAATCATCCTTCGAAGAAGTGCCCTATTTGTAAAAAGGGATTTCACTGGGTCAATCAATGTTGGTTTCAGTCAGGAAACTTGCCAATGGGTGTGACACCCACCCAGAATCCAAAGCATGCCTTTCCATCACTCTGACTCCTCCAGCAGTCTCTCTCACTCATCCCCAGCCACAGCCGGTAGCGCTGGGATCAATTTAATCACTCAAGAGGAAATTGAGTTTAAATTTGAGTTTAAATTTTAGAAGTTACAATAGTTCCATCTCAATTTAAAAGTCCTCTTCCTTCGGGATTAGTCGGCTTAATTTTGCCTCATTATTCTGCACACAAAAAGGGCTGTTTTGTTATGCCTGGGGTAATAGATTCAGATTACACTGGTATCCTCATGATTCAGATTTGGGTGAATCTTCCTCAAGTTCTTCCTTGTAATTCTTCTGTTGCTCAATTGCTTCTTCTTCCATATGAAATTCCATCTCCTGGTATTGGTAATGGTGGGGATGCAGGATTTGGATCAACTTCTTTATCAGTAGGATTACTTCATCAGCTGAACTCCTCTCATCCTTTGTTAATGCTCTTCCTTAATAAACAACCATTTCAAGGGTTACTGGATACTGGAGCCAATGTTACTGTCATATCCTCTTTACAGTGCCAGTACAGTGGCCCAAAAATGACAGTTCCTTCATTGTGGGGAATAGGAGGTTCGAAAGCTGCTTGGCAGAGTGTTCAAGAAATTAATGTTACAACATCTGCTGGTAAGTCCTTTTTCCTACAACCATACATTCTAGATATTCATACTAATATTTGGGGCCATGATATTCTTTCTCTTCTTAATACCCATTTGATTCTTGATGATGATTCTTCCTCTTAAATGGCTCTGTTCCCTGCCAGTTTGGGTGGGACAATGGCCATTATCAAGAGAAAAACTTGCTGCTTTACAACAATTGGTTCATATAGAACCTTCTATTAGTCCTTGGAATACTCCTGTTTTTGTTACAAAAAAAGAAAAATGGGAAATGGCATTTCCTTCATGATTTAAATGTATCCAACCCATGGGTCCTTTACAATGTAGTCTACCAAATCCTAACTTAACTCTTAATTTTTATAAATTATTGGTAGTTGATCTTAAAGACTGCTTTTTTAGTATACATTTGCAGCCTCAAAACAAAGAAAAATTTGCATTTACTGTCCTAGTTTTTAATAATAGCATGCCCACAAAATGATATCATTGGCGAGTGTTGCCTCAGGGAATGCTTAATTCCCCTACACTTTGTCAATATTTTGTGGATAATGCCTTTCAACCCTTTTGGAATAAATTTCCTTCCTATTTAGTCCATCATTATATGGATGATATATTGATAGCAACCCCAGATTTTGATGAATCTAAGTTGTTAAAAGAGTTAACAGATATTGTGGCACAACAGGGATTGTATATAGCCTCAGACAAAATTCAAAAGGTAGAACCTTATACCTACTTAGGACATAGAATGTTGCACAATTCCTCCATTCCAATTCTTCCTGAATTACAAGTACAGAAATCATATACATTAGTACAATGGCAAAAATTACTTGGCATTATTAATTGGGCATGCTCATTCTTCTACATTACAACTGGTGATATGTTGCCCTTATTTCAGTCTTTGAATGGAGCACAATCACCAGGAGATCTAGTTGTATTAACTGATCTTCAAAGAACATGCCTTCAAGAAATATTGAATAAGTTTAAGCATCGATATGGGGACAGGATAACATCCTTAACAATAGGACTTTGCTTAGCTATTCTTCCCACTACAACCTTACCCACAGGATGTCTTTATTCTAATGTGTCCTCGCAAGCGGTCAACATTCATGAATGGATTAATTTGTCAGCTACTCCGCCGAGAAACATTTATCCTTATCAATCAGCATTAGAGGATTTGATTATTAAACGTCGTTATTAAATTATTAAATTATTAAAATTTAATAATTTAATCGATTATTAAACTGATAATAATTCAATCATTAAAACGAGCCTTACATCTTACAGGACAGGATCTCATTAGCATAGCTTTCACTTGTACAAAAGTTGAACATGAGCATTTAATGATGATTTCAGAATCATATCAGATAGCCTTTTCTCAATATGTGGGAATTTGTGTATTACCCAAGGATCCTAGAATAGTGGTTACTACTACTTTAAATCCGGCCTTTTCTTTCATTTTTGTACAAAATCCTATTTCTAAAGCTCTTACAGTCTTTACTGATGGATCACCTACAAGGGGTGTGGTTGTCTGGCAGATTCAACAACAATGGTATTCTAAATTTACTGCCACACAGACTTCAGATCAACGTGCTGAGCTGGCTGCCGTGATTTTGGCTTTACAATTGTTCAATGACCAACCTATTAACTTGAACGTTGATACTCAATATGTGTATTTAGCTATGCAATCTCTTCCCTTTCCTTATCGTTTGGAAACTTGCTTGTATTCTTTGTATGTAGAACACATTCAAAGTCATACTCCCTTTACTAATGTCTTGACTGAAGGAAATCGGAAGGCAGATTAATCCTTTAAGGATGTTGCGTCTTTGTTTGCTGATCCTATTGCTAGTCATTCTTATTTTCATCAAAATGCCAAATCACCTGCAAAGCAATTTAAAATTTCATTATCTCAAGCCCGGGATATTGTCCATGCTTGTCCAGCTTGTCAGCAACTGTCAGTTCCCTTTCCAGTGGGTGTCAACCCATGAGGAACCCAAGCTAATCAAATTTGGCAAATGGATGTAACTCAATTTTCAACCTTTAAGCCATACTGTTATTTTCATACGTCTATTGACACTCATTCACACTTCCTTTGGGTTACTGCTTCAAAACATGAACGTACTTCAGATGTTATTTCTCATTGCCTATCCTCTTTTCCTGTAATGGGTCGGCCTTCTCAGTTTAAAACTGACAATGGACCTGTTTATATTAGTAATACCTTTTGTCAGAAATGGAATATTACTTTAGTGCATAGAATTCCTTACAACTCTCAAGGTCAAGCTATAGTTGAATGAGCTTATCATACTTTTAAGGCATTGCTTCAGAAACAATTACAAACTGAGTCTGGCCCTTACCATCTGCGAAAGATTCAAAATCTCATTGCTGTATCATTATATACTTGGAATTATTTAACCTTTCTAGATTCTCTTGCAGACTCACCTGTTTCGAATTACTGAATCTTTGACAAGGCCTTTGGTAAAGTATCGCCAAGCTCCAGATCCAACCTGGAAAGGCCCTACACCACTGATTACCTGGGGTCGTGGTTACGCCGCCATGGAAGATCTTTCTACTCGACATGCAGTGTGGGTTCCAGTGCACTGTGTTCATCTGTATCATGGCATGACATCAGGGCCTTCACAACCCGATTCCAGATTTCAATCTTCATCTGAACACAGAAGTCCGTCTTCCAAGGTCAACGTGCCCGCAACCCATCACTTGGGGCCAGGTTAAATCTACTACATATCAAACTCAGCAACAACTGCAGCAGGCCTCATTACCTCAAACTCCTGAAAATCTTGTTGCTGCTGTTTTTGCTATTATTACTGCTAACTTTGTTACCATTTTACTTTGTATTTTCTTGTTTATGGTTAATGGTGTTTCTGCTCAAAATGATACTTCTGTGATTCGTCTTAACCCTAATTTGTGGGTTCGTCATGCCCAATACATGTTTATGACCCATGGCACAAATATTACTTTATACTATGAGCCCTCAATGGCATTTGGTCAGATTTCTTTTACCTCTAACTTGGTTATGTCTCACATGATCATGTCTCACATTTATTGTCTCACAACTACAATCTATTTCACACTCCTGGCTATTTTCTACACCCCCTCTCTTAACCCTCTTCAATTGCGATACATTTATAAATCTTTGAATCCTCTATTTAAAATAAAAAACGAGGATATGTAAAGTTGTAATTGCAGGAATGTTCCAATCTTGAATGGGAAACCTCAGATAAAGAATGTTTCCAAGTAAATACAATTCAGGCAAACAAAGTCACTAATCTATGGATAAAGGAGGATTAGAAAGGGGAAGTAAACATATGTTAGACTTTAACTAGAGATAATTAATTGTATGGATTACTGTACTGAACAGTAACAAAAGTTAAGCAGTAACCAAAGTTAACCAATGATGAAGGATAACTAAAAATGTGTATAAATGCAAGACTATACTCCAATAAAGATCATCATGATTCAGTTGTTCATGATCAAACAACTTGACTGCCTCGTCATTACAACAGTTCGGAAATACTACCTCTGATTGACCTTGACCCCATCTATTCTCTGCCTCCCAAGTTCCAGCTAATTGGCTGAGTCTTCTTTTGTTGCTCTGCACAGGCGAATGGAGCTGGAAAGCAGGTTAGTGGGGTGTGGGGGGAATGGGGATTTTGAAGTAACATTCCCTCAGAAGTAGGAGAGGAATGGAGATTTTTGCAGTATCCTTCCCCTGCCATGCCTACCAAGCCAAGGCTTGCCCACAGAACCAGTTGTAAAAAAAAAAAAAAGAATCCTACCAGTGCTCCTACCCCTGTTTCTCCAACAATACGGCCTCCCCCAATAGGAAGTCCCAAAATGTTTTATAGGCATCAAATGAAATTAAGCCCCTCCCCCAAATTAAGGCCTAAATATGCAAAATGGGGGGAATGGTGGGGGGCTTGCCATTAGAAAGTACTTTTGTTGCACACCCAGATATGGTGCTGCCTGTATTGACCCTGATATAAAATGCCCCACCAATGCCAAGGTCAACATCCAAGCCATCGCTGCCCACCCACCCAAAGATGCAAGGAGGGGGAATTAAGTCACCCCCAAAAAGACGCCCTAGCCATTTTTTCAGGGCTCAAAAAAAAATAAGACCGGGACTTATTATATGAGAAACATAGGAGTATCAGCAAAACAGTAACTATGGGCTTCCATCTTCACAGCAAATGGGCAGGTAAAGCGCCGAAGGTTTATTTAAATAGCTACTTACTTCCCAATAATCCTCATCCAAAGTACCTTGGAGTAACATTGGAACCAACTTTCTCTACATGATACATCTAGAGACTATGACAACAAAGGTCAATACTAGGAAGAACATACTCCAGAAATAATGTGAAACTAAATGGGGAGCTTCAGTTGCCTCCCTGAGGTCATCAGTAGTCGGGCTGGTCTACTCTGTAGCCAAATACTATGCCACTGTATGGTTAACAGCTACAATACTAGTAAGTTAGATGTCAGACTCAAGAATGCCATGAAGATTTTAACTTGATGTATTGAAATAACTCTGACTTGCTGGCTTCCTATTCTGAGTCATATAGCACACCAGACTCATGAAGGCAAGATGTGCTGGTGAGAGAATACATAAAAATTATGAACAACTCACTCCTACCAGTGTATGTCGACTTTCCTCACTTATCAGTCAGAAGACTCAAATCCAGGAAACTCTCACTGGCACTTGAACAATATCTGCCAACAACTTTAACAGCAATTCCCAATGAACAACCAAATGGATTGCTGAATGTCAATATATAGAAAGACATATAAATAATTCTAAAAGGCTTTGAACTACCACATCAGTAATGGACAATCCTGAATAGGACTTGCACCTCACAGGGCATCTGCCAGGGCTCTCTGTATAAAGGGGACATAGCATCCTCCCTCAGTGTGACTGCAGCGTCCCAGATCAAACTGTAAACTGAGGACATTATTTGATTTTTTTAAATATAAACAATGCTGCACTTCAATGGTTAAGCCCCTGTCACACAAAGCCAACAGATGCAAAGAGGATGTAAAATGGACAAAAAGCTTGCCCTACATTAGAAAATGTGATGTATCCATTGTGTACTCACTGCATACGTGTTTCATATGCTCTAACCATCAAAAATCCGTCTACTGCTATTTCATCTGCTCAAAAAGGTTTGAGCTGCACAAAAAGTTTTGAGTGGATGAACTTTCCGCCGTGTACGATCTACATCTGCGACACATAAGGGCAACAAATGTTCTACGTCCGTTGTCATCTGTTACATGTCCGATATATCCCCTCGGCATCCTCTGGCCATCCAACTCACATCCGCTCCAGCGGAAAGCGGAAAGAGGGAGGAAGCGAAAGGTACACGGAACGTCCACACAGCGTTAGTAGCACAGACATAGAAAGGATGAAAGCGGATGCAGCTCAGATATAAAGTATTAAAATGGACAAAACATTCGTATATGGGACGTATCTTGGATATTTAGGATGTCTGGAGGATGTCTATGTGGAAGGACACCTAGCGGAAAACCAACATTTCCAATAAAAAGGGGGAGGAAATCACCCGGATCTCACTTTCAGTCCAGCAGCCCTGGGGTGCAGACCTCTTCAGCCTTGCTCTTGCTCTTCCACATCATCTATTGATCTCCACCATGGACAATCACACACTCCTTTTGGTAGCCATCATTCAACACCAGAACAAAGACCTCTTCAGACTGTTTCACCTTTTCTATGCAAAGAGAAGGAGACATCCAAGAACTGTCTGGGTCCGACAATGGATCGGGAGAAGAGCTGAGTTTGGACTCCATGAGAAGCTGATGGTGGAGCTGAGGAATGAAGACACTCGTGCATTCCAGCACTTAATGAGGATGCCACCAGCCATGTTTTTTTTTTCTTTTTTTTTTTTTAAAAAAAAGTTTTTATTAATTTTCTACAAACAGACAAACATACAAAACATTAAAAACATCTACTCTCATATATACTTCCTGTGTATCGGTTGGTTCATCAGTTTTGTGCATTCATTTTATAGTGTCAATTACAATTATATTGCATAACCACTCATATTGTCAATCCATATTCTAATATTACTAAAAAAAAATAAAAATAAAAAAATCTTTTTCTGACTATACCTTTAATCATTCATGCTTTGCGAGATAACAATACTTCAAACAGTTTATTCTATAATTTATCATATAATCATAACAAATCAATCCTAAAAACTCTTCATATATATAATATTAATGCTCTATTATTGTATTTTATCATCTAACCATTGATAAAAAAAATCCCAAATTGCATAAAATTGTTTATCTTCTTGTTCTCTAATTTCAAATGTCAATCTACTCATCTCAGCACATTCCAATATTTTCTCAATAATTTCTTCCTGCAATGGCATTTTCTCATTCTTCCAGTTTTTAGCAAATACAATCCTAGCCGCTGTTAATACATTTACAATCAAATATTTCAAGTCTTTATTATATATATCAGGTAAAATTCCCAATAAAAAGATCTCTGGTTTCAAGTCTATGTGTTTCTTTGTCATTTTTTCCAACCACATGTGAATTTTAGTCCAATATTTTCTAGCATTCTCACAAGTCCACCACATATGATAGTATGAGCCAGGTATCTGATGACATTTCCAACATTTTTCAGATTTATTCTTGAACATTCTTGCTATTCTTGTCGGGGGAAGGTGCCACCTGTAAAACATCTTATACAAGTTTTCTTTATATGCTATTGACATTGTCATTTTATAATTTTGAGACCACAATTTTTGCCATTGCTCTAAATCAAT
>BLBF01020245.1:0-23938 GCA_015471245.1 Laticauda colubrina | reverse complement strand
CCAGCAAAAGGGCTTCTCCCGGATCAAACCAGAGATTTTGCGATATCTCTGGGATCCTGGGACTGTGCCCTTCACAATCCCCGTCTCTACGGGACGGTTTAGGTCCGTTAGAACCGACCAGAGGCAAAAATATCAGCTGAGATCTCAGAGCCCCGAGATCTCAGCTGTAGCACCGAGACGTAGCTCCGCCTTCTCCTTTTACATTTGTTATTAATTCTATATAGTACTGTGGAAAGGGAACTTCACAAGGACAGTGGTATCACCCAAGCAGGAAAAGCCCGAAGGGAACATCAGGCCAGCCATAAAACAAACTTGCATAGGAAAAGAAATCAAATAAAAGGTATTTAAAAAAGCCCCTTAGACAAAAGTCAAATAATTAAGAAAGCTGGGAAAACAAGGAAAAGAAAACCCCTACAAACACAGGACATGCCAAATCAGCAAAACAAACAGACAAAAGACACAAAATAAATTCCAAAGGAAACAGACAAAAGATTGCCGAAAAACAAATAGAAAAAACCATTATAAAGATAAAAGAGATAAGGAAAAAAACGATAATACAATCAAGCCACCCCGCAGAGTTTATTTTCTGCAAGTTATAAACTTGCTAAGTTTGCCTTCCAGCGAAAAATAAACTCTGACAGGATTTAAATATCTAAACATTAAACACGAAATGAACATTCACACATAAAAGGAGAAAAGGGTATAAAAACCAGGGACTTACCATTCGAAGTTAGCTAGCTAGCCCCAGGAATGCAGCCTCACTGTCTCTCGCCTTCCTGAAAAATAAAAAGATCCAGCTTTCAAGCAGTTATCTATATCCTTGCACCGGAGCTCTCCCAGCGGGAAAATTCGAATCCTCAGAAGAAAGGCACTTTGATAGTCTTTCAACAGTACAAAGTGGAACACTACAATTATCTAACCTGAACTCCAAAAATAGTTACTACCTAATTCATTTCACAGATGAAGATATGTGAAGATAATAACAATATAAGGCAGTAACAGCAACTGCTGTATAATTTTTATGGAGTGATTCTGCACTAAAAATAGGGCTATAAAGCGAGTGCCACAACACCAAGGCCAACCCTTACAGAGAATCATAGAAATTATATAAATAAACCTCCAAAGCTGGGAATGTGCTCTGCTGGTAGCTGACAAAATGAGACTGTAATATTATTCATAAGAATCTAGATATTATCTTGCTACAATTCTATACCAATAGTTCTCACCTTATAACTGTCGCTTAGCAACCATTCAAAGTTATGAGGGACTTGAAAAAGTACTTTGACCCAGTTATTGACATATGCACCCCCTCCACACACATTTCTACATATACTTACAACTATATGACTGCATTTTGTGCACTAGGATATTCCTGCATTTATTGCTCTCCTGTAGTCATATAACTGCAATTTACAATGTTTTTGCTTTCAGTTTACAGTAAAAACAAAATCTCCATAGTGAACAATAGGTTTATTTAATAAGAGCAGCATTTGCTTAACAGCTGTGGCACTCACTTTAAGTTATGGTCACAGGGCATCTTGTTTTATGTCTGTCACAACTTATTACCAAAATACAGGTTCAATTACAGTCATAAATCAAGGATTACCTGCATCAACCCCTTAAACTATTTTAGAACAATGTGAATGCTGCATGTCTTTTGATTCAATGAATTGATTGAATCATATTTGTGTTTTTGTATGAACAGTGCTATTAGCCCTTTTTGCTGCTGCATGCTGCCAAAGTACCTATTCACATATTGTAGTCAAAATCTACTGAAAGCAATATGTAGATATATCAGTGGCAAAACTTGGGATAGCACTTAATACCTATAGATGACTAATTAAATGGTTTGTAGTTGTCAAGTTGGTAATCGGTGTTTCTAGGGGTGTGATTCCTCTCTGTGACTAATAACACTGAATTATAAACCTGTGGCTTTAGTATAAGTTTTCTATCATTCTATGTGAACCCAAATGCACAACAAATAAGAAATGCGCTTATCTTAAAGCAGTAGTAATTAAAGATACATCCTGAGTTTCAGTAATTTCATCTGATTTCTGGAAGATTCTGTTGTTAATTATTTGAAGCACTCTTATCAGCAAAAATGTATAGAACTATACTGCTTATTTTGAGGAATACAGTCTATCTACATAGAACAACTTAATGGTATTCATTTATATTCAGTTCGTTAAGACCATGCTAAATTGGGCTAGCATTTGATGATGTAATTTTTCTTTAACATTCCAAGAAGCAAGCAATTTAAAACCAGAAGATCTTTTACAAAATGGCCATTTAGCATAATATTGTAATATAAATTATTTCCCTTAAGGGTATTAATTTAAACTAATATCTAATAAAATGAAATTCAATATAGAGAAAAGTAAAGTCCTACACTTAGGCAAGAAAAACCAAAAGTACACATATAGACTAGGTGAAACCAGGCTCAATAGCAGTAACTGTGAGAGGGATCTTGGCGTCTCAGTGGACAACCAGCTAAACATGAGCCAGCAGTGTACAGCAGCAGCCAAAAAAGCTAATGCAATCCTAAGTTGTATTAACAGAGGGATACAGTCAAGATCAAGGGAAGTACTCAAACCACTCTATAAAGCATTAGTAATACCACAAAACTGCATCCAGTTTTGTTCACTACATTATTAAAAAGATGTTGAGACTCTAGAAAAAGTACAGAGAAGAACAACCAGGATGATTAGAGGGCTGGAGGCTAAAACATACAACGAACGGTTGCAGGAATTGGGTTTGGCTAGTCTAGTAAAGAGAAGGACCATGATAGTGGTTTTCCAATATGTGAGGGGCTGCCACAGGGAGGAAGGGGTTAAGCTATTTTTGAAAGCTCCTGTAGGCCAGACAAGGAATAATGGATGGAAACTGAACAAGGAGAGATTAACCTGGAAACAAGGAGAAACTGTCTGACAGTGAGAACAATCAACCAATGGAACAGCTTGCCCTCAGAAGTTGTGGGAGCACCATCAGTTGAGACTTTCAAGAAGAGATTGGACTGCCATTTGTCAGAAATGGTGTAGGGTCCCCCATTTGGGCAGGGTGTTGAACTAGATGACCTACAACATTCCTTCCAATTCTGATTATCTATTATCTGTTAAACCAGAGACCAATATAATGCAATAGGTTGAAGTGCAAATTAGAATATACATATGATGGGCTATAGTAGCAAGATACGTAACACATCATGTGTTTTGTGAAGTCAGGGAGGCCATCATAGTGTAACAATGATATAGGATTATAAAAGGCAATAAGATTTTGAAAGAACAGAGAGCCAGTATTCCATAATCACAATCTCTTCTAATCTAGAGCAATGTTCTCAATGTTGGCAGCTTGAAGATATATAGACTTCAACTCCCAGAATTCAATTCTTCATCATAACTGGCAGACATATTCTGAGAACTGAAGTCCACAAATCTTCAAGTTGCCAAGGTTGAGAAACATTTCTAAGGATTTATATTTCTTTGTTTTTCCAGAGCTTTGCTTACCTTCAAATTTCTTTTCCCAGCTTGGCAAACACCGAAACAGACCCATGTTTTACACCCATGTCCCTTCTGGCTTGTGAAAGCTTCCCAAGAGGTGACAGGTGGGTAGACTCTGGTGGTGATTAATGCTTCCCAACAGGAAGGGATGGTGCCCCAGGACTTTAAGGAGGCTGTCGTCTGCCCTCTTCTTAAGAAGCCATTGCTGGACTCCACCCAGTTGGATAATTTCCAACCTGTCTCCAATCTTCCCTTTTTGGGGAAGGTTGTTGAGAAGATGATCATGCAGCAGCTCCAGAGGTTTCTGGATGAAACAGATTATCTCAATCCCTACCAGTCAGGATTCAGGCCTGGATTTGAGACAGAAAAGACATTGGTTGCATTTTGGATGATCTCTGGTGGGAACAGGATGAGGGTAGGACATCCATCCTTGGTCTATTTGACCTCTCAGCAGTTTTCAATACCATTGACCAAGGGATTCTCCTGGGGTGGCTTCGGGGGATGGGAGTGGGAGGCCTTGTGCTGTCCTGGTTTACTTCCTTTTTCTATGGCTGCTCTCAGTCAGTGTTGATAGGAGGGGAGAAATCCAGCCCTCGCCCACTGCTTTACCGGGTTCCACAGGGCTCAGTACTCTCTCCACTCCCGTTCAACATTTATATGAAGCCTCTGGGTGAGATCTTCTATCACCATGGACTGAGGTATCACCAATTTGCTGATTATATTCAACTGTATATCTTGGTCCATGGTGAGTAAAGTGTTGCTATGTCCTCCCTCTCACAGTGCCTGGAGGCTGTTAGGGGCTGGATGGGAAGGAACAGGTTGAAACTAAACCCTTCCAAGACCAAGTGGCTCTGGGTTTGGGGTTTGTTGGCTCAGGGAGAATTGCCACCTTTAGTCTTGGATGGGGTATTACTACTCCAAACAGGACCTGTGTGTAATCTAGGGGTTTTCAGAAGAGCAGGTGATGGTCATGGTCAGGATGACATTTGTGCAACTGCGGGTTGTGTACCAGTTATGCCCTTTCCTGGACCAGCAGTCCTTGCTCACAGTCACTCATGCGCTAGTCACTTCCCATCTTGTTTATTTCAATGCACTGTACATGGGGCTGCCCTTGAAAAACATCCAGAAGCTCCAACGTCTGTTGACGGTCACATCTACCCAACTCATTAGAGCAGGGAGACAGAGAATCATATAGGTCCCATCCCTGAAGGAGATACACCTTGTGGGACCCAGAAGAAGGGCCTTCTCCTTGGTGGTTCCTTCTCTTTAGAATATCATTCCCCCAAAGATTAGAATGGTCCCCTAACTAATACTCTTCTGGAAGGCACTGAAGACCTGGTTCTGTCAGTGGGCCTTGGGAACCCAGAGTGGAACAGAGCCCATTAAATGGCTCGTGTGATCTCCTGTCGTAGGGGAACAGGATGGGAGTTGGGGATATTTATTTATTTATTTATTTATTTATTTATTTATTTATTTATTTATTTATTTATTTTTCCTGGGTTTTGTTAATAAAGTTTGTACTTTATTAAGTTATTTGATTCTTTTTGTTAGTTTTTACTGTTTTTTTAATTTTAAATATGGTTTTACTTTCTGTAAGCTGCCTTAAGTCGCCAAGGGTGAATAGGTGGCAATATAAATAAACAAACAAACAAACAAACAAATAAATAAATAAGACATGACTGACTTAACTATAGTGATTCACTTAACAACTGTGGCAAGAAAGGTTATTATATGGGGCAAAATTTACTTAACAACTGTTGCTTAGCAATAGAAAATTTGCCCTCCATTATGGTTGTAAGTTGAGAATTACCTGTAGTTCCCTGGAAAGATTTTTTGTAAAAAAGTGGGTAGTTACCTAATTTGGCACCATGTATCTGCATCAGTGCTTTGTTTTCCTGAAGGGTAACTTTGGATTAAGAGTTTTCAGCTTGACCCCCAACATTCTTTTTCAGTATGTACTGTAGAAGCTACCTCTTCTCATTGTCTTATTTTAATGGATTCTTCCAAGCTAATGTCCTGAAAATATTTTTGGTTTGTAGCACCAAATTGTGACCCATATGGTCAATGGGAAAATGGGGCATATCTGATTAAAAACTTTTGCAGTTGCCCATATGGGTTTCTGAGTTCATGATATGAAACAAGTAAATAATTAAATCCCGATAAATAAAATCAGATAAGGATCCTGGACTATGCACCTATAGAAAACTGAAAAAACTTTTGTGTTTTCAGGACCTGAAAAATTATTTACAACCTTTTTTAACCCCAAAAATAGACTAATTGGTTAACCCTAACCCTGTTATTATTGTTGATCATAGTTCTAATTTCAAACAAATATCTTTAGTTTAAAGCTGAAAAAGAATTCATACATAGTATAATTATAAAACATTTCTATAAAATATCATACCAATTTTATTATATTTTGGCTGTGATAAAAAAAATTGATATGTGTGGCAGCGCCATCTGAGACACACTTATTAATCATCTTTTATCTATTAATGTTTAATAGTTTTTTTTCTTTTTCTTTTTGCAACAGGAAGCATAGCATCAGTTGCATAAGTCCAGGTGTTTGCCAGTGCAGATAATTGCTTTGATATTGTATATTCTGAAGAGAAAAGTTCAACAATTTTTAAGTTTCAAAACCTTATATTTTGATTCATCAATTATGAAGTAAAAGAATTCAAAAATAAATAACTTAAGATGAAGGAAATCACTTTGAAATGCTTTCATAAGGCATGAAATCATTTTCTAAAGCCTATGTCACACTGGCCAACGGATGTAAAAAGGACACAGCGGACGAGCAAAATGTTCCATCCGTTGTTATCCGCTCTCAAAAGGAGCAAAAATTTGCATAACTGGAGCGGATAACACGGACGTGGGGAGGACGCAGGGCGGATGCAAAGTGGATGCGGAACGGAAGCCTAGCGAATGGAAGTGGATGGGAGCGGATGGGGCAACTGCAGGGCTTCCGGGGGCCCTCAGCAAAGCGGATGCGGAATGGATACAGCGGATGCAGAACGGACGCTGAACGGATGAAGCGGATGCACAGCGGATGCACAGCAGAAAACTAGCGGATGCCTGGTGTTAATTGCGCATGCGGGGGGGATGCATTGCGTCAGCCCCGCGGATATAATGGAAGCAGCTCGGAAGCAGGTCGCCATTCAGAGGAAAGACATGCTGCCGGACGGATTGGCTGCCTTGCCAGCCCTGCCTGTATGTCTGCCTGCAAGCCTTGTTGCCAGCCTTCCAGCCAGCCTTGCTGCCAGCCTCCCTGCCAGCCTTGCTGCCAGCCTGCCTACAAGCCTCCCTGCCAGCCTTGCTGCCAGCCTGCCTGCAAGCCTTGCTGCCAGCCTGCCTGCAAGCCTTGCTGCCAGCCGGTCTGCCTGCCAGCCTTCCTGCCTGCCTTCCTGCTAGCCTTGGTTCATGTCTGCCTGCCAGCATTGGTGCCTGCCTTCCTGCCAGCCTTCCTGCCAGCCTTCCTGCCAGCCTTGGTGCATGCCTGCCTGCAAGCCTGCCAGCCTGCCAGCCTGCCAGCCTGCCTGCCAGCCTTGCTGTCTGCCTGCCTGCCAACCTTGGTGCCTGCCTGCCTGCCAGCCTTCCTGCCAGACTTGGTGCCTGCCTACCTGCCAGCCTTGCTGCCAGCCTTGGATCCTGCCAGACTCCCAGCCAGCCAGCAACCCCACAACCATGCGGAAGCACAGCAAGCCTCAGCCATCTGCTGCCAGCCCTGGCAAGAGGGACAGGGCTACCGTCCCACCCCCTGGCCCTCACTCTGGTTCTGCTGGGGCTTCTGCAGCATGGGCTTGCTCTTCTGGGGCTGGGGATTCTGCTGCTTCTGCTTCTGGAGGAGCTGATGACAAGCACTCCAGCACCAGCCACCTCCACAGAACCTGCACCCTTCACCCCTGAGACTGAGCGACCCAGAGGAGTGCCAGAGACTCATTTCTGTTTTATAGCTTCTTGTTAATAAAGTCTATTTATGATTCACACACTTGCTTCATTTCTTTTTTTAAATAAACTCTTGCTGGAAACTTTCAGAAATGGTTTAAGCCTTTGCATGCTTGTGGGATGGGTAAGGATAGCTTTGGTATGGGTTAGGATACCTGTGGGATGGGTAATAGCTGAGGGATGGGTTAGGATAGCAGTGGGATAGATAAACCTCCAGTGCAAGCATAGTGGGACTGTATGGTCCACCCTCCCAAGTGCCACACCTATGGGCCTTTATTATCAATAATTATAATATTTATCCACATTATAATAATTATCCACACATGTCAACATAAACACAACTCTTTATTAAATGCCGTGTTCATTGTAGGCCAACCAAACATACATGGCCCAATCTCATCAGTGTGATGAGACAGGCTCAAGGAAGCATCCATTAAGCATCTACCATCCTGTCTTGCCACTCCACCGCTCCAGCTGGGGAGTTGCACCAGTGTCTCAGGAGGTTGCGCTGCTTCTTCCCTTCACGTGAGGCTCTGTTGGGGCCTTGCACATCCTCCATGTCGATCAGATTTCGCCCTTGCCTCCATTCCCCAGGCTCCATGTCCCCATTGCCTTGCTGGAGGTCCACGAGCCTGTTCTGCAAGACTGGGTAGCGGGTGTGCATGAGATTGTGCAGGATGCAGCAAGCTTCCATGATCATCCTCACCATCTCTGGGCAATGCTGCATGGTGCAGAGAAGTACCTGGAACCTGTTGGCCAGGATGCCAAAGGCGTTCTCCACCACCCGCCTTGCCCTTGAAAGCCTGTAGTTGAAGATTCTCTCTTCACAGGTGAGGAGTCTGGAAGTGTAGGGCTTCATGAGGTAGGTTGTGAGGGAGAAGGCGTCATCCCCCACGATGAAGTAGGGCACATCTTGCGTGTTGTTGGGAAGGGCTTCTGGATCTGGTAAACCCACGATGAGGTTGCATTCCAGCTCCTCCTTGAGGTGACTGTCGTTGTATACCTGGGCATCTGAAGATGAGCCGTTGCCTGAAGCATCGATGTACATGAACTTGTAGTCAGCATCGACCATGGTGAAGAGGATGATGCTGAAGAAGCCCTTCTAGTTGAAATAAGTGGACCCCAACTTGGCTGGCACTTTGCAGGCCACATGCTTGCCACCTATGGCTCCAACGGTGTGGGGGAAGTTCCACTTCTGATACCACTGCTCTGCAACTTTCTTCCATCCTTCTTCAGTGGAGGGGCACTGGAGGAGCTCCTCCTTGTATTCTTCAATGATGGCCTGTATTAGGGATAACATTGTTTACCCTAACTGGTTTAGGTGAAATAATAACTATGAATCATAGTTAGTGTATGTTAGAGTGTATGCAGCTTTAACTGTGAAATAGCAATTAAAGGAGTGGTTATGAAAACACTATAAAAGTAGCAAGGCTACAGCTTGCTCTCTCTCTCTCTCTGGCTTTAATTATCCCTGATTACTGCTTGGAATCAAGACTGCATAGCTCGAACGGGAGGGACAACAAAGGACTGATCTGTAAATGAACTGACATAGGATATTCTACATGGACTTTGCTAACTGAATACCCCTGAATGGACTGACTACATGGTAAATGAATATTGGACTGTTATTTGACTATGCCATAAACTTATACTGGAATAAAATATATTCTTGATAGCACAAGCGTATCTGTTATTTTTACTGTATGTTATTAAACATACAAGCTTAGCTCACTCATTTATCTGTGTGCCTATCTGACTAACGCTGCACATTCTGTTTAGCTTGTCTACCTAACCCTGGTTGGGGAACCCAGGCTTAACACTGTTTATGGGCCCAGAGGCTGCAAAGTCAGTTTAAATAGGATAAAACAGATTTATGTAAAAAGTGAGAGTTTGTGTTGTTATACATTACAGTAAACAGACAGCTGTGTTTTATTAATTATATTTTTATATCCATATAAGAAAACATGGCACAAGTCAATCTACAAAGTTTGTCCCTTATATCCAAGCTGGATGGAACAAACTATGTATCATGGTCTACAAAATGTAGTCTACTTCTACGAAGAGAAGGTCTGTGGAACATAATTGAAAATCCACCAAACGTAGAAGAATGGGATCCAGAGGATGAGGAAGACAGACTAAAGATAGAAGAATTTAAGCATAAAAATCAACAAGCCATTTGCATAATTGCATTAACCTTAACTGATCAACAGCTTGTTTATATCCACGGAGAGAAAACGGCTTTTGGGTGTTGGCAGAAGCTGAAGAGAATTTATGTTCGAGATAATATTGGTGCTCACATAAATCTAACACGGAAGCTTTTCAGGACACATCTCCAAACAAATGGTGATATGCAGAGTCATTTAAAAACTATGCAAAGCATTTTTACTGAACTACACGAGAAAGAACTTATTTTCTCTGAACAACATCAAGTTTATATAATTCTATCTTCCCTTGATGAAAGTTATGATAACTACGTAACTTCACTTGAAATTTTGCCAAAGGAAAATTTAACTTTAACTAATATAACTGGCAGATTGATTGAAGAGGCCAGAAGAAAGCATGAAAGAGATGAATTAAGGAGGAAGCAACCTCAAAAAGAAGATAATAAATCTCCTACTGCATACGCAATTAAAAAGTGTTTTAATTGTGGAGGGAGAGGACATTTGGCAAGATTTTGTAAAAAGGCAAAGCGCCAGAACGCTGGCCAGAATACTAAAAATCATCAAAAGATAAATAAACATTTAGAGTTAGCCATGTATACTAACGGAGCTGTAAAAAATAATTTATGGGTGGTTGACAGTGGGGCATCCCATTGTATAACAAATGATAACAAAAATTTTATTAAAATGTCCCAGAGTAAACAGCAGATATCGTTAGCCAATGGCTGGAAACTGAAAGCTAAAGGTCAAGGTATAGCATATTGTTCTTTTATAAAAAAGAATGTAAAAATGTTATATGTACCACAACTTAAGTTTAATTTAATTTCAGTTAGAATTTTGGTTAAACTAGGATATGTAGTTACATTTAGGGGAGACAACTGCATAATTAAAAAAGAAGATAAGAGAATTACTGCATCTTTAAGAGATGGATTATATGTGTTAAATGATGATGGTTTAAAGGTGGCTAACACAATTTATGAAAATAAGAAACCTCATGACGAATGTATTCACTTGTTACATCGAAGGCTAGGGCATTTAAATTTTAAAATGCTTAAGAAAACTGTTGAATTGTCTAAGGGAATAAGTTTGAAATCTTGTAATAAGTATTTGCAATGTAATGCATGTAATCAAAATAAGAGCAGGGTTATACCGGCAAATAGAGTTGATGGATTTATTACTAAAGAGCCTTTAGAAATAGTATTTGCTGATTTAATAGGTCCGAAAAAACCAAGTGTAGGAGGAGCTCGTCACATACTAAGTATAATGGACCACTATTCTAGATATGGGTTTTGCTATTTAATGAAGAGCAAAACTGAAACATATCAAAATCTATTTAATTGGTTAAAATTCTCAGAAAGAAAAACTAAAAAGAAATTAGTAACTCTCATCACAGATAATGGTACAGAATTTACAAATCATAAATTTCAAAACAGACTAAGACTGTTAGGTATTCAACATAAAATATCTGCACCATATAGGCCACAACATAATGCCTTTATAGAGAGAAGAGGCCAAACATTACAATCAATGGCACAAACTATGATGTCTGATCCAGGATTACCTGACAATTTATGGGGAGAAGCAATAATGTGTGGTAATCATATATTAAATAATGTTGTTAATTCAACAACAGGTGAATTACCATTCACACTGTGGCATGGTACAAAACCTGATTTAAGTTACATGCACACATTTGGAGCACCAGCATGGGTACATATCCCTACACAACTTAGATACAAAGGACAGCATAGAGCTAAAAGATTGATTTTCGTAGGATACACATCTAATCATAGATCTTATAGATTCTGGGAACCAGGTACATCTAGAGTTTACACCAGTGCTAGTGCAAAATTCCTAGAACATGTAGGATGGAATAGATTAGAGCAAGATTTAAATAATGAAGTAATAATTGAACCCTACAAAAGGCAGAAAGATGAGATTAGCTATAAGAAGAGTCCAATTAAAGAAGAAGTCCACGAAGAGCAAATAGGACCAGAACAAGAGGAAATAGTTGATCAGGAAGAGTTACATGATCAAGAACAATTAATAGAGGAAAGTCCACCTGTAAGTCCTATAATACCTAGACGTACTACACATGTAACTAGACCACCTGATAGGTATCAAGCAAGTATAGTTTGCCAAGTAACTAAAGTTCCAACTAGTGTAGATGAACTTAGGATGTATCCTGCTAAGGATCAGGAGAATTGGCAAAAGGCAATAGAAAAAGAACTAAATTCATTAAAGGTAATGAAAGTTTATGAAGATGCCAAATTACCTTCAGGAGAAAAATCCATTGGGTGCAAATGGATATTTAAAGTAAAAACTGGAAATGATGGGACTGTTACCCATAAAGCTAGGTTAGTAGCTCAAGGATTTAATCAAACTGCATCTGATTACGATGAAGTTTTTGCGCCAAGCCTTAAAGCTACATCTTTAAGAGCAGCATTAGTGTGGGCAGCTAAGAAAAACTATGTCATTAACCATTTAGATGTAGAAACTGCTTATCTACATGCACCATTGCAACACACTATATATTTAAGAAAACCAATTGGTATAAATGACAATAATGTAAATAGTAATGATTGTTGGAAACTCAAAAAGAGTCTTTACGAGTTGAAACAATCTGGGTTTGAGTGGAACCAATATATTGTGAAAGAGTTAAACAATATAGGGTTTAAATCTGGTTTAGCAGATCCGTGTGTGTTTAAAAGAGAAAATAATGGAACGGTGTCATTATTGTTATTATTTACAGATGATATTGCTTTAATAACTAAGACTAATAATGAAGCTAATGAGATTATATCATTATTAGCCAAAAAGATAAAACTAAAGCATTTAGGTGAAATTAAAAGGTATCTAGGATTGACAATAAATAAAACAAATAATGGTTTTAAGATATCTCAAGAAGATAAAATTTGCCAATTAATTAAATCTTATAAGATGGAACTTTGTAAACCGGCAAAGACTCCAATGAGTCAAGAAGTTTGCCAAACTAATGATCAAAGTCCCAAATTTGATAAGTCCATATATCAATCTTTGATTGGTAGCTTATCATATATAAGCAATTGGTCAAGGCCAGATATAGCTTATAGTGTAAATCAGCTGGCACGTTTTAATTCAGATCCAAAAGAATGTCATTGGAAATCCTTAAAAAGAATATTGAGATATCTTAAGGGAACAATAAACCATGCATTATATATAGAACCAAAGGGTGATTTGAGTCTTAGTGCTTATGCAGATGCAAACTGATTTTGCAACTGATATAAACACTAGAAAATCAACATCTGGTATGACTATATTATTTGGTAAGACACTAATAGGATGGAGGTCAATCAGACAACAGCATATTAGTTTATCCACGATGGAAGCAGAATTTTCATGTCTGTCATTATTATGCACTGACTTGATTTTCTACAAACAGTTATTGTTGGACATGGGTATAACTGTAAAAGATCCCATTATGGTGTATTCGGATAACCAAGCAGCTATAAAGTTAGCTACTAGTATTGCTGTAAAAACTAGATCAAAACATACTGACTTAAGATATTTGAATGTAAGAGAATCAGTGAAAAATGAATTAATAAAATTGGAATACTGCATGTCAGAAGAAAACATTGCAGACCAATTTACAAAAGCTCAAGGAGCAACTAAGTTTAAAGAAAGTTGTGAAAAATATAATTTAAAAATGTAAATGATTCATAATTATTATGTAACCTAAATGGGGAGAATGTTAGGGATAACATTGTTTACCCTAACTGGTTTAGGTAAAATAATAACTATGAATCATAGTTAGTGTATGTTAGAGTGTATGCAGCTTTAACTGTGAAATAGCAATTAAAGGAGTGGTTAAGAAAACAATATAAAAGGAGCAAGACTACGGCTTGCTCTCACTCTCTCTCTGGCTTTGATGATCCCTGATTACTGCTTGGAATCAAGACTGCATAGCTCGAACGGGAGAGACAACAAAGGACTGATATGTAAGTGAACTGACATAGGATATTCTACATGGACTTTGCTAATTGAATACCCCTGAATGGACTGACTACATGGTAAATGAATATTGGACTGTTATTTGACTATGCCATAACCTTATACTGGAATAACATATATTCTTGATAGCACAAGCGTATCTGTTATTTTTACTGTATGTTAATAAACATACAAGCTTAGCTCACTCATTTATCTGTGTGCCTATCTGACTAACGCTGCACATTCTGTTTAGCTTGTCTACCTAACCCTGGTTGGGGAACCCAGGCTTAACAGCCTGCACCACTTCTCTGACCACAATGCTGATGGTGTTGTGTGGCACCCTCCAGGCGTACTGCATGCTCCTGTAGGAGGTCCCTGAGGCCAGGTGGCGCAGAGTGAGTGCCACCTTGAGCCCAGGTTCCAGGCTGGGCCGGAAGCTGATGTTTGCCTTGGTCAACCTGGGTGTCAGGTGCTGCACAACTTCGTCAAACATGGCTGGAGGCATCCTCATGAAGTTGTGGAATGCACAAGAGTCTTCGTTCCTGAGCTCCACCATCAGCTTGTTGTACAGTCCGTCCTCTGCTCTTCTGGCGAACCATCTTTGGATCCAGACTCTTTTTGGGTGGCTCCTTTTCTTCTCGCAGTAGAGTTCACAGAGCCTGCAGATGGCTTAGCACTGTTGCAGAATGATGTTGGTTGCTGAAAGGACTTTGTTACAATCCATGGTGGACATGACTGGATGCTGTGGAAGAGCAAGAGGCAGATGAAGACTGCAGAAGTCTGCACCGCTGGGCTGCTGTTCTGAAAGTGAAATGCAGAGGAGTTGCTCCCCCTTTTTATAGGCAATATAGGTTTTCCGCTAGGCATCCTCTAGGCATCCTCTAGGCATCCTATAGACATTGTTAATATCCGAGATAGGTCCCCTCTGCGAACGTTTTTTCCGTTTTAAACACTTTGTTTCTGTTCTGCATCCTCTAGGCATCCATTCTGCATCCGTTCCGCGTCCATTCAGCTTCCTCTCTGTGTCCGGGCAGATGGAGTTGCGCGGATGCGTAGCGGATGTCTAGTTGATATCGTGGATGCATAACAGATGCGTAGCGGATGCGTAGCGGATGCATAGCGGATGCAGAACGGACGAACTGGATACATTTTCCATGCAAAAGTTTTGGGCAGCCTAAAACTTTTTGAGGGGATGAAACGTCAATAAACGGATGCTGGACGGATAGAGAGGAAGCAAAACGGAGGCAGTAAGTACATCGCGTTTTCGAACGGATGGCAAGGTTTTTTGTCCGTTTTACATCCTCTTTGCATCCGTTGGTTCAGTGTGACATGGGCTTTAAATCACTTGAATAATTGACTTCAAGGTCAAATTATTTTTACCTTGTAATTATGAAGCAATTGTTTTACCACATACATGAATTCTAGGTAAAGGCTAGGTCCCACTGGCTGACAGATGCAAAACATATGCAAAAAGGACACAGCAGACAAGCAAAATTTCAAGGTTGGCTCCATCCATTGCCATCCACTCCCAAAAGTGGCAAAAATTTGCATAAACAGAACGGAAAAGAACGGAAAAGAATGGAAAAGAACAGACAGGGGTGGTACGTAGCGGGGATGTTAAACGGATGTTCATAGGAAGCCTAGCGGATGACAGCAGATGGAAGTGGATGACACATCTGAAGGGCTTCTGGGGGAGAATTGCAAAGCGGATGCATAGCTGAAGGGGCAGATGCATAGCGGATGAAGCAGATGCATCATGGATGCCTATAGGAAGCAAAGCGGATGCCACACGGATGTATATCGGATGCAAAGCATTTACTGCGCATGCAGGGAGTATGAATTGCATCAGCTCCATGGATATAAAAGGATGCAGCTCGCATGCAGTCAGCATTCAGAGGAAAGATGTGCTGCCACAGACATCTTCAAAGAACACCACATTTCGTCAGTCAGAGAAGAAGAGGAAGCCGGTGCCTACTCGTGCCAGCCCTGGCAAGAAGGACAGAACCAGCATCCCACCCCCTGGCACTGACTCTGAAGCTACTGGTGCTGCTGGTTCTACTGGTGCTGCTGCTGCTGCTGCTGCTGCTGCTGCTGCTGTGGTGGACCAGCCCCAAGGCCCTCAAAGCCCTGCTGCTGAAGGCCCTGAAGCCCCTGCCAGAGGGAGGAAAAGGCAAGGGAAGGAGAAGGGAGAGAGGAAACAGTACACTGTTTCTGAGGACCATGAGGAGGAGGTGCTGGAATGGCTGAGGGAGAACGAGTACCTGTGGAGAAAGGGCCACAGACTCTATTGCAACACCAAGAAGAAACAGGCAGCTTGGAGAGACAAGGCAGAGAGCCTGGGCTACACTGCAGGTGCTACTCCTGGGATGGTGGAAGCACATGCACACCTGGTATGGCAAGCTACACCTGGAAAAATCTGGGCAGGTCGCTGTCAAGCTCATTGACCGGGAGATGTATGTCATGGCCAAGTGCAGCTTCCTGGAGGGTGAGGTCCACCACTGAGAAGCAGCCCCTCTGACACCCCTCTCCCTCAGACAGCCCACAAACAGCCAGTCCTCTTCCAACCAAGAGCCAGCTACACTGTCCAGGCAGGTATCTTCAGAGGGCCCCATGGCAGAGACCCCCCCCCCCCGACAGCTGCACTCCCCATGCCACCAGACTTGAAGGATCCCCTGTCACAAATGGAGGATGAAGCGGCAGCCACCAGAGACCAACGCACCCCCACCCCCAGCTCCACAGGATGTAGTCAGAGAAGCACACTGGAGGGCCACAGCCACACTGTCCTGTTGGAGATCAGGGACACAATGAAGACCAGCACAGAACTTCTCTCTCAGATGGTCCACTTGGACAGAGGATCCTCCAGCTGCCACATTTTCATCACCTACGTGAGCCACACCTTGAGGGATATGCCCGAGGCCCAGTACCAGATGATGAAGGAGAAGATAACAGCACTTATGCACAACCCTCAAGGCCCAGCTGTAGCTGCTCCGACCCACTCCAGGTCTGCTCCTCCACCCCAGCCGATGTCACAGCCCTTCCACGGCTTTTAGCAGCCCTCACCTACCAAGCCTATCACTACCAGGACTTCCCACAGCAGAGGCAGCCCTTCCCAGTCCAGGCCCAGGTTCCTCGGATGCCACAGATGCCACATATGCCTCAGCTGACCCAGCTGTAGACCAGACAGCCCCACTACACTCCTCCTTCCTCCACCCCACAGCCAAGCCCTTCCTCAGAACATCTGTCATCAGTGTTGGGCCTCACATCCCAGGTCCTTGAGTAAGTGCCTCTCAACCTCACGGGACTGAGTCAGCTCTCTGAGAGCTTCCTGAACACACCATCCCTGTTTTACTCTCGGGGCCAAGCACCACAATGGTGCCTCAGACCAGCACTCCAGACACAGCCACCTCCACAGTCCCTGAACGCTTAACAGCTGAGACCATGAACATGACTCAGAGTGACTGGGAATAGTGCCAGACACTGAGTTGTTACTTGTTCACTTTATCTTTGCTTAATACACTTTACTTGGTTCATTTTGCTTTTTTAACAAAGTCATACAGTTTACTTAAGACAGTTAATAAATGTTATCTTTGCTTGAGACACTTGGTTCGTTTTTTTTACTTAATAAAGTGTTGGTGAAAACTTTGAACAAATGGTTAAACCTTAGCATGCTTGTGGGATGGATAAGGATAGTTGTGGGATAGATAAGGATAGTTGTGGGATAGATCAGGATAGTTGTGGGATAGATAAAACTCCCGTGCAAGCATAGTGGGACTGTATGGTCCACCCTCCCAGCTGCCACACATATGGCCCTTTATTATCAATAATAATGTAATAATTATCCACACATGTCAACATAAACACAACTCTTTATTAATGCCCTATTCATTGTAAGGCCACTCAATATACATGGCACAATCTCATCAGTGTTAGGAGACAGGCTCAAGGAAGCATCCATTAATCATCTCTCATCCTGTCTTGCCACTCCACTGCTTCAGCTGGGGAATTGCACCAGTGTCTAAGGAGGTTGCGCTGCTTCTTCCCTTCATGTGAAGCTCTGTTGGGGCCTTGTACATCCACAGTATCTATCAGGTTTCGTCCTTGCCTCCATTCACCAGGCTCCATGTCCCCATTCCCTTGTTGATGGTCTACAAGTCTGTTCTTCAACACTGGGTAGCGGGTGCACATGAGATTGTGCAGGATGCAACAAGCTTCCCACGATGCTCCTCACGGTCTCTGGGCGATGCTGCATGGTGGTGAGAAGTCCCTGGAACTTGTTGGCCAGGATGCCAAAGGCATTCTCCACCACCCATCTTGCCCTGGACAGCCTGTAGTTGAAGATCCTTTCTTCATGGGTGAGGCATCTGGAAGTGTAGGGCTTCATGAGATAGGTTCTGAGGGAGAAGGCGTCATCACCAAGGATAAAGTAGGGAACATCTTGTGTGTCATTGGGTAGGGGATCTGGATCTGGAAAACCCATGATGAGGTTGCGTTCCAGCCCATCCTTGAGGTCACTGGCATTGTATATCTGGCTATTTGAAGCTGACCCGTTGCCTGAAGCATCAATGTACATGAACTTGTAGTCAGCATCAACCATGGCAAAGAGGATGATACTGAAGAAGCCCTTTTAGTTGAAATAAGTGGACCCTGAGTTGGCTGGAGCTTTGCAGGCCATGTGCTGCCCATCTATAGCTCCAACGGTGTTGGGAAAGTTCCACCTCTGATACAACTGTTCTGCAAGTTTCCTCCAGCCTTGTTCAGTGGTGGGGCACTTGAGGAGCTTTTCCATGTATTCTTCTATGATGGCCTGCACCACTTCTCTGACCACTTTGCTGATGGTGTTGTGTGGCACCCTCCACACATACTGCATGTTTTTGTATGTGGTTCCAGAGGCCAGGTGGTGCAGAGTCAATGCCACCTTCAGTCCAGGGTCCAAGTTGGGATGGAAGTTGGTGCTCGGCTTGGTCAACCTGGGTCTCAAACGCTCTACAAGTTCATCAAACAAGACTGGTGGCATCCTCATGAAGTGATGGAATGCACAAGGGTCTTCATTCCTCAGCTCCACCATCAACTGGTCATACAGTCCAAACTCCATTCTTCTCACGATCCATCCTCAGACCCATACAGTTCTTGGACGTCTCCTTCTTCTCCTTGTGTATAAAAGGTGAAACAGTCTGAACAGGGTTTGGTTCTGGTGATGAATGATCGCAGCTATCACATGGACTGTGTCATGATCCATGGATGATGTGGAAGACCAAGGCCAAAGGTGAAGAGGTCTGTACACCAAGGCTGCTGGATTCATACTGATATCCAGGTGATTTCCTCCCCCTTTTTATTGGAAATATTGGTAGTCCACTAGGTGTCCTTCTACATACTGTAGACATACTGCAGACATCCTAAATATCCAAGATACATCCCAAATACAAACGTTTTGTCTGTTTTAATCCTTTATATACGAGATGCATCCGCTTACATCCTTTCTATTTCTGTGCTACTAACGCTGTGTGGACGTTCCGTGCACCTTTTGTTTCCTCCGTCTTTCCATTTTCAGCTGCAGCGGATGTGAGTTGAGGGGATGGCCAGAGGATGCTGAGAGGATACAGCGGATGTTTAATGGATGATAACGGACATAGAACATTTTTTGCCCGTATATGCCACGGATGTACATCGTACGTGGCGGAAAGTTCATCCGTTCAACAAGTTTTGTGCAGCTCAAAACTTCTTGTGCAGATGAAATCTCAGTGGACAGATGCTCGAGGGATAGAGCGTACAAAACACATATGCAGTGAGTACACAACGGATGCATCGCATTTTCCAATGGATGGCAAGCATTTTTTAACGTTTTACATCCTCTTTGCATCCGTTGGTGCAGTGGGACAGGGGCTTAAGCTATAATTGTCTTATCAATGTGGTTTTTTTTTAACCCAATTTTAAATTCAATTTAGATATAGTCCCTCCAAGAATTCATTTTGCATTTGGTTCTAGACAAGAAAGTTGTTTATATGTTAATTATAGTTCCGATTCTAGATATTAAGGGATTGCGAACTGAACATATTTTTAAAGGAACAAATTTTGCTAAAAGACATAGTTTATTTTCATTTGTTGTGGCATACAATTCCAAATAATAATTGAAAGTAAATTATACTTCAAATATTCTGCTATTGTAGCACTGAGTTTAAGATAGCACTGTATGAAGTAAAATAAAATAACTTCATGATCCTTCATTGAATATATTTCCACTTAACATCTTCTGCAGTAGTAAGCAACCTAGCATACCTCATGGGCATTTAGTATTAAGCCAAATACTTGTCATTATCCAAGTGAGATTTTTGGTGTTTACTGAAAAATGGTAATTTTATTATAATTTTAAAACAATAAACTGATAGTTAAAACTGGTCTTTCTCTCTATTCTCTTTCTTTGAAATAGTGCCAGTTAAATGGATTAAAATTTGGAATATATAGTGCTTGCAGTAGAGATAAATAATGTGATATTTCATGAACCAAATAAGTTTTGAATTGCTGGAAGCTGCACTGAAGAGCCCTTTGATAGGTCTCTGGAGGCTATAGATCTTCTTAATGACAATGGACAGAAGCTATCAAATACTGATCTGGAAAGATATTCCAGAGAACAAAAAGGAAGCAAGCACAGGGAATGGATCTGCAAAAGTATCTTGCCTCTCATTGCTTTGGGCTCATGTACACAAACAAATTTATATCAATAATTACCGATTGCTCAATTCTAAGAATTGAACAAAATATGCCTTCATTGTTACCTATGGCCTTGAAGGAGATATCTGCCTCTTATTTTCTTGCAATAGACCTGCAACCTCTAATTCAAATTCAGTCTAAGTCTTTATGAACATTTGAAGATTAAGGCTTTGCATGATGCATTATGAGTTTCTTCTTGTAACCTCCATAAGGCTCCATTATTCCTACAAGCAGGAGCTCAAGCAGATGAAAGTCTAACTTTCCTTGAGAAGTTAATACTGAGGTTTAAAAAAGCAAGGTTCATAGAAAGGAGAAATCAATCAGTTGTGCTTACGTCCTTCAGAGATTTATGCTTCTAAAAACCAGAGGTTCATGGCTGGCAAATCCCATGTGTAATAATCCTTCTGCTATTCCTCCATTAATAGTTTTTTTGTCATGGAAAAACAGGTAGTGACTTCTGTTGATACAGTCCTGATAACAACTGAGCTTTTAAGGATATGTAGGTGGCTCAGGACTAAATTAGTTCATGGCTTGCAGGAGGATTGTTGATGTTTGTCCTCATAGATCATTTCACAGTTTGTAACCAGCTTTGATCTGCTTTTTCTCAGTTCTGGTACAATAAGGCAACATGTATGTACATATTTATGAAAAACTTGGCAGAAATGTTGGTACTCTACAAAATGAAGTGTGTACATCTTTCAGCTATATAAATGTAGAATCCATTTTTCCCTGATACATTTTCTCAAGGACTAAGAAAATGGATTATGCCAACTATAGCACTAGCTTTTGTTGTTGTTATTGTTGTCATTGTTGCTATTGCTGTTGTTAATAATTTTCTATGTTTATTTCGTAAACATACTGTTATAGTAAAAACTTACAACAGTAGAGATAAAAATAAGGTACACAAGGTAGAGAAAAAAGATAAAAGCAATAAAAACAAGGAAGTAGATTCCAACCTTCATCTCATCTAGAAAAAGGAAATAACTTTTCACCTTTTAACATTACAAATAATGTTATCTTTCCCCCCATAGTTAACCTTTATGTGTATACAATCCAGAAATATCATTCCCTCAATCATACTTCAGTAAAAAGTCAATTAGGTGTTACCAAAAATATTAAACAAATAGTTTCTTCCTGGTCAAATAGTCTAACTTTATATTCCTTCTTTTTGACCTGCACAATCTTGACCTTTAAATCTTTCTATGGCATCTTAGGAGTTTATCTTCCATCACTCTTTGGTATTTAAATGGAGCCTTCAAAGCTTTTACCAGAGTACTTTGTAAATCCAATAAAGAAGCTTTGTCAGGGATTTCTTGTTGCAGCTATTCCAATGTCCAGATCCTTTTCTTGATTTGTCTTTTGAATTTCCATTTTTGTAATCTCAATTTTATTGTCTTCCATATCTTCAAACTCTATAATTCTTTCAAACTCTAAACATTCTTTATATTTTTTCTCATCTTCTAAAAGTTGAAATCTGCATACATTTTGAGATATTAGCTATTAATATTTCAACCCATGTTTCAAAAACTCTTTTAGATGAAGAGTTGGATATCCATTTAAACTCTTTTTATGAATTAAAGAGTTAAAATTATCCACAATTAGCCTGTTTTCACAAGTCTTCATTTAATTGAAAACTAGTTTACCATTATAAAGCACTTCCAAAGAGACATTTTTGATTGTTATAGGTCTCTAACATCTTTCCTAATAAACCATTTTCAAATTGGAGAGTTTGGATTGTTATAGGTTTTTAAAATATTTTTCCTGGAATGCATTTCACATTTTGCATCTCAGCATCAGGTAAAAAGAGAGTTCAGCAGTGTGTGGCAGAAACGCTAATTTTTTTAAAAAATTCAATAATGTAATGCAAATTATAAATGATCATAGTAATAGTTCATTCTTTCGAGTCTTTGAAATTCTGCATATATTTTAAAAGAGAAGATATGTATATGCATACACATACATATCCCCCCTCACACACACACACAATCACAAACATTATTATTTTAATTTGAGTTTTGTAAAATATTTTATTCTAAAGCTACAGCATTAATCTAAGGAAGATTTTATAATGTATATCATTGACTGAACATAAGAGAACTAAACTTTAGTGGGAAGAACAAAAGGATGGATGAAATTGTTTGTGACAAATCTTTAACAGCCAGCAGATGGCGATGAATGCAAACAGGTTTTTTTTCTTTTAAAAAAGGACAAAAATCTACAGAATCATGGCAGAATCTAATATCTAGTTGTAATTAACAAACCAAACATGTTTTTAATTGGCAATCCTAGAAATCTGTTCATTTAATACATTGTGATTAATGACTTACCAGTTCAACCAAAACAATAATCTCATGAAATCAATGAATTAAAAAATCATATTTTGGGGGTAACAGCTACTACCGTAGTAAAAAGCCTATGTATAATTTCCAGGATCAGAAGAAAGATGATTAAGCATAAGCGGTGCTGTGGAATCAGAAATATTCATCATAGTTAATCTGAAGTCTTTTCTTCAACCTAATTCTGAAGCAGCAGCCAAAAGAAGACACTTTTTGCATTGTTAGTTTTGAAAGTCCAGAACACTCTTCATTGTTCCTGCTATTATGGTACTAAAGGCCCTGTCACACTGCCCAACGGATGCAAAACGTTAGTAAAAGGACACAATGGATGAGAAAAATGTTCCATCCATTGTTATCCACTCTCAGAAGGGGCGAAAATTTGCATAACCAGAGCGGATAACACAGAAAGGAAAGGACGCGGGGAGGACGCAGAGTGGATGGAAAGTGGATGCGGAACGGAAGCCCAGTGGATGGACGCAGATGAGAGTGGATGGCACATCTGCTAGGCTTCCGGGGGGCCTCAGAAAAATGGACGCGGAACAGATGAAGCGGATGCACAGCGGATGCACAGCGGGTGAAGCGGATGCACAGCGGAAGCCTAGCGGATGCACAGCGGAAGCCTAACGGATGCCTAGTGTTAATTGCGCATGCAGGGAGGATGCATTGCATAAGCCCTGTGGATATAAGGGAAGCAGCTCAGAAGCAGGTCACCATTCAGAGGAAAGACTTGCTGCCGGACGGATTTACAGCCTTGCCTGCCCTGCCTGCATGCCTGCCTGCAAGCCTTGCTGCCAGCCTTGCTGCAAGCCTTGCTGCCAGCCACCCTGCCAGCCTTGTTGTCTGCCTGCCTGCCAGTCTTGCTGCCAGCCAGTCTGCCTGCCAGCCTTGCTGCATGCCTTCCTGCCAGCCTTGATGCCTGCCAGCCTTGATGCCTGCCTGCCTGCCTGCCAGCCTTGATGCAAGCCTTGGTGCCTGCCTCCCCGCCAGCCTTGTTGTCTGCCTGCCTGCCAGCCTTGCTGCCAGCCAGTCTGCCTGCCAGCCTTGCTGCATGCCTTCCTGCCAGCCTTGGTTCATGTCTGCCTGCCAGCCTTGATGCCTGCCTGCCTGCCAGCCTTCCTGCCAGCCTTGGTGCCAGCCTTCCTGCCAGCCTTGGTGCCTGCCTGCCAGCCTGCCTGCAAGCCTGCCTGCAAGCCTTGGTGCCTGCCTGCCTGCCAGCCTGCCTGCCAGCCTTGGTGCCTGCCTCCCTGCCTGACTTCCTGCCAGTCTTGCTGTCTGCCTGCCTGCCAGCCTTCCTGCCAGCCTTCCTGCCAGCCTTCCTGCCAGCCTT
>BLBF01020243.1:18666-28675 GCA_015471245.1 Laticauda colubrina | reverse complement strand
AATAAAATAAAATAAAATAAAATAAAATAAAATAAAATAAAATAAAACAAAATAAAATAAAAGGATGGATTTCCCAAAGGTTCTTTTTCAAGTGGCAACTGGACTTTATGGTTTTTCTTTGAAGACATTTCACTTCTCACCCAGGAAGCTTCTTCAAGTCTGAAGAAGCTTCTTGAATGAGAAGCGGAATGTTTTCAAAGAAAAACCACAAAGTCCAGTTGCCTTTTGAAAAAGCACCTTTAGGACAACCACAGCCTGAATGATTGAGAATCTCCATTGACTCTCAGATGGATACATTTAGAGATGGATGCACTCTCACACAAACCTGTGGGATTTTGTAGGTAGCTACCACAGTGGATATCTGCAGGGAAATATCACTTATATCAAGAAGAGCCAAAAGGTTGTCCTTCCTTCCACAGCTGAAATTGGGAATATTGGCTTTTCCAGTAGAGAGCATGTCCAGCAAGGCATCTGAAGTCACAATGGTGTTCATATAGTTGTCATGGATGTTGTAGCCAAGAGTGAGATTGCGCAAGAACTGGTGCTTCTTGTTGATTTCTTGAATGGCCAAAATGAAGGGTAGGATTTTCGAATAATCAGTGTTTTCTTTGCTGTAATCAGATGTGCTCATCATCATCATCATCAATCATCAATATTGAATTTATTCTTGTTTGATTCCATCAACCTTTTCAGCCTTAAACCAGTTCTGATCCAAAACCAAAGGGAAATTATACAAACTGATCAGCACTTAATATTTATGACCATTGAGAAGGTTAAAAATAACAAGCATATTGTTATTTGTAGTAGTTTTAAATTGTCGAGCTGCCCAAAATCTCTGAAGCTTCAACTTTGAACTGGTATACCAATAGATAATAACCAATACAAAGGAGATCAAACAATGATGAAATGATGTCAATATCTAAAATAGTTTGAGGATATTGTAAGAAACTCTAGTACCAGATGATGAAGTTAGATCATCACTACAGTCACTGCCAACAGGAACAAGGCTACAGGAACTGACGGAATATCCAGAGAATTATGCCAAGAAACAGACAAAGAATCTGTCAAGAAGTCTGGAGAATGACACAATGGCCAACTAATGGGAAGAATTCAATCTACATTTCAAGAGCAAAAAAGAGACTTAATAGAGTGAACAAAATATCATGCAAAATCCTTAATTTCAACTGCTAGAAAAATGATGCTTAGAAGCATCCAATTATATATCGAAATCCTGGGACTAAATGGGACTAAAATTAAATATGAAGAAGACAAATTTGGCAGTGAAGACATGGAAATGTTGGAGAGCTTCTGCCTTTTAGGATCAACCATCAATAAATAGTGAAGGAACAAACAACCAAGAAAAGTGTTGCAGATTAGTATTTGGAAGAGTAGCTGTGAAGAGCATGGAAAAGATACACAAATGCTGTGATGTGTCAAAACCTATAAATATTACAATCATGAAATTTGTGAAATTCCCAGTGAGACTGTGTGAGCATTGATACTTTGAATTTTGATGTTTGTGAAGACTCCTAAAAAAACTATGGACAGGTGAAAAAAACCAAAACAATCAACAAATCAATCCAGAATTCTCACTTGGGCCACAAATGACAAAGCTCAAATATTCCTAGTTTGGACACTTTGTGAGAAGTCCTAATTCTCTAGAGAAGGCTGTGATGGTAGGGAAAAATGGAATGAAAGAGAAGAGACTCACCAGCAACAAGGTGGATGAACTGTAAACGTTGCAAAAGATGAAACAATTAAAAACCTGAAGGATCAGCTTAGGGACTGATTGTCACAGCAAAAATGTATCTACAAGGTAAGTAATTTAACCAGCTATTAAATCATTTAACCAGCTATTTATTATCATTTCAATTGATTATTTCAAAATAAACCATTCAAGTCAAACTGAACAAAGAAGAGCATGGAATTGATTTATTGACCCAGAAAAGCAGTGGTAAAAACAAATCTTCCTCTTATCTTTCTATAAGGAGCAGGCATTTAATATCTATAACTTATTTTGAAAATATGGGACTGGGCTAGACAGAGGAACCACAGGGTTTCAAGAAGTAAAATAAAAATTCAATATGCATAAAATTCCTGATCTATCCTACTGATTCACTGAAATAACTGACTAAAAAAGTGATGGGAAAAATAGAGTTACTTTTGCTAAATGAGAGCATAAGTGATTGAATCAGCATTACAAGAGGAAGGGAAGTTCATCTGGACTTATGACTTCTGTGTCGTTCTTACCCATATTCTTTCAGGATTTTTTTCTACCCCATTCTTGGATTTGAGTTTCTTGTACAAAAAAAAGAGATAAAAAAAGGAGAGTGATGGAAATCAAAACAAGCCAAGAAATTACACAATTTAATCAACAGAAAAAAATGAATGAAAAAGAATTAGAAATTCGAATAGAGGGAATGCCTGTGCAGAACAGGCTGAATTATTTACACTCTGTACTGAAGGAAAGGAGTCTTGCTAAAGGTGAATGGCTCACACAGAACAGATGTTGCAGTGAGAAGCACACTAATCAGATGGTCTCCTGGCCCATAATGGCTCCATGGCTTTACCCCAACCTGCTGGTCCATAGTCAGAGGACATTTGTTTCTGAGTTTCTCAACAATTGTCTGGGGCAGCAAGAGCAGTATGAGGAGCAGTATGAGGAGAGCCATCCTTCCCTGAGCCGAATCTATCATGACCATACCTCTAAATGAGAGGAAGAAGAGTTAGAAAAATTTAAAGGGTTCCTTTAACATGGAAACATGGTAGTTTTCCTAATGCAGACAAAGCCCAACCAAGCTTCACCTGCAAAGGTGAGAAAGATAAACAGCTTAGCCTCTATCTGTCCCAAGGCTAATACCAAACCTGCAACCTGACCTGAAGCGTTATTCTTTTCTGATGCTGGATCCCTTCTGTGTTTGTCTGGTCTGATATTTACATCAAAGGTAACCCCCCAGACCAGTAGCAGAAGAGGTTGTAAGGAGCAAGATGGTGATGATTACAGGGAGAAGCAACAGGTCCTTTGGGAAGGCCTGAAGTTCTGCTGGGATTCCATAATCAAAGATGTACCTAGAGAAAAAAAATGCTTGTTAAAACCCAAGACACAACAGTGGGGAAGGGGGCAGAATTCTGCGGCAGTTGTGGTCCTACTGTTGGGATATGTCCAAAAAGCTGGAGGATGGGAGGACTTTCTTCCAATGTCCTTCAAAGTGGTAACTTGTCTCACCCAGAATTAATATAAGCCTCAAGAACATACTTGAAACAGAAAAATTTGGTTAGTTCCTGTTTAGTTAATTTGGTACTTCTGTTTTTGACAGCACTCCACAAAATTGAAAGGTGTGTACTTATCTTGGGGGACTGTTTACAATTAATTCCAGCTGGGAATGAAAACAATTCCCAGCATTGCAATAAACTAGATTTTGTTTTTAAAACAAGTTTGTGCATCATTATGGGTCAGAACAGTGAGGGAGGTGCGTTTGGACATAAACAGTCAGAAGTTGGACTTATTCATATATCTCCTTTTTCTGACAGTTGACAGTTCAGGATTACTTGGCGGGTCACTGGGAAATGAAAATGGACCCCTTGCATTATCCAGAAGATCTGTTCTTAACTTCTTAAAATGGAAGTTTGTAAGGAGAACCTTTTCAATGAAATCATCACATTGTTTTTCAGCAGAAATATGTGTGGGTGATTGGGTCATCTTTTTGGGCTGTATCATGGCTACATCTTCCTGGTTTTCTGCCATCCTCATCCCTTCTTAGACCTGGATAATTAGATAGCATTTGAGCATGCCACTCTCTGCACCATTTACCAATCTGGAGAAATTCTCTTTTACTGACGCATCTGCAAAAACCCCTAGTAATGTGGCCAGGTTTTTATACTATCTTTTGTATTTGAGACTAACTGTTAATCATATACACCTGCCAATTTCTTTCAAGCTAGATCTATACAAAAGGTCTATACAGGGGTGGAATTTTAAAATCCTAGCAACTGGTTGGCTGCCCAGTTGTTGGGTGAGCGTGGCCATGGTGGGCATGGCCTACTGAAATGTCCTGTTTCCAGCTTCCGATGGGTCTCCAGAGCCCGGGGGAGGCCATTTTCACCTTCCCAAGGATCCAGAGGCTTCCCCCAGGCTTCTTGGAGAGTTTCACCCAGGCTCTGAAGGCCCACTGGAAGCCAGAATCAGGTTCATTTGACGACTTGGTTTTTCCCTGAGGGCCATTTTATACCTTCCCAAGGGAAGGCATCCCTCAGGCCTCTGGGAAGGCAAAAGTGGCCTCCCCTGGACTCTGGAGGCCTTCTGGAAGCTGGAAACATGCCTGTTTCCAGACTTCCAGAAGACCCGTTTCCCCCCACCCCCCGAGCCTCCGTATGGATCCTGCACTAACATCCATTGAAAATGGGCTGCGTGGAGATTCCTGGGAGGGGAAAGGTGGGCAGAGACAGCCAGTTAGTTGAAATACCAGTTCAGCAAACCAGATATAACCTGAGGGAGCGCCTTGTTGTTCAGCATCCTTCACCATAGCTGAGAGGCAGTTTGTGTCCTAATGTGGGATGGTATGCTATTGTTGACTACTGTTAACCAGTGCACAGGAATGGGGTGCAATGTGTCATGCCCCTGGTGGAGACTGACTCTGAGGAAGAGGAGGAACAGACAACAGGGAGTGGAAGTGTGGTGGAGGAGGCTGGGGAAGGACAGAGGCTAGCTGAGCGGTCAAAGGAGGACCCAGGTCCATCCCCAATCCATCCTGGAGCACGCAAGGAGGAGAAGATCAGGGAAAAACATGGTCTACTCGGGAGGAGAGGGCCATGAACATCTTCATGGGTTGCAGGTGTGAGATCTGCATAAGAGTTTGGACCTGTGTGCTAACAGATGCTGGAGACAAATTAGTGTTTTATTTCTAGAGGAAGTTTATCTTGGTTGGCATTCTTCCAACGGACTGTACCTGGTTATCTTTCTTAAGTTGGTTATTATTTATTCTGGTCTGTCGTGGGAGTTTATTCAGTGCACTTTGTTTTTGTTTTTTGCTTTGTTACCTGCTGTTTGAATTTGAACTGTGTTTTTTTCATTTGGAATGTTATTTTGAAAATAGTTTAATCTTCAACTGTGAACAATTAAACAGTGAGGCCAAGTTAAAGGCATTAAAGGACCTTTATTTACATTTTGGTTTTTGTTATATTTCTGATACACTCCGGGTCATCACACAATGTGCCAGAAATGCTGCACATTGTCCAGTGGAGTTGAGCGCCCATATAATGTGGTGTCAACATCCAGCTTGAGACTTCAGCAACAGAATGGTCAATATCTGGAATACACTTCCTGACTCTGGTTTCTTCCCCAAACCCCAAAAACTAACCTAAGATTGTCTACTGTTGACCTCACTCCATTCCTAAGAGGTCTGTAGGGGGCACACATAAGCACACCAACGTGCCTACGATCTCTGTCCTAATGTTTACTTTTTATTTGTATCCATTGCATGTATTCATAATCATGTTCATACTTATACCTGTTATCTAATCCTTCCTTGATTAAATGAATAAATCAATAAAATAAAATAAAAGTCTGGTTTTCTTTTCTGAAAAGAAAATAAATTTTCTTTTCTGAAAAGATTACTGTTTATTGAATACTTAGCATGATAATGGTGAGGTAAAACTAATTCTGAATTTCTAAGGCACCAGTTCACAATATTAAACAATGCTTGTCCCAGCCCAACCCTCAGGCTTCCATGAAGACCATGTAAAGAAGTTATCTGCTGTCAACTTGCAAAGCATCCCTGAACTGCTCTCGAGTTGCCATAGGCAAGAGGGATGGGAAAGCAAACTTCCCAGCTGCATCAAGAAACGGGTATCTCAGTCAAAACAAGGCACATTCCAATCAATATGCCGAGGTTGTCTCCATGGAAACCCACAGTGGCTGGAGGGAGTGACTTTTGCAGGACTGATGACTTGGGTGTTTGAGAGGGATCAGTGGTCATGTTTCAATGGACAAGTGGCAGTATCTTCCAGCTGTCCTTTAATTATTTCAAGCAAAATCATTGGTTCAGTTCATGTGTGCAGAACAGCTTAGACCATTTTCTATCTTTGGTCTGTTGAACATGTTGACAGTGAATTTTCCTCAGTCTTACATTTCTTCTGGTCATAAGCTGTTCCTTTGTATTGAGGTCTGGTCTCAGAATGATAATGTAGCACTTAGGGATGAAGATGCAGCCCAGAAGCCCAGCACTGGAGGCCAAGATGGAGAAGACCTGAACAGCCACCATATATTTCCCCTTGGTGCTCAAGTAGGTGGGCACAAATGTCACCCAGACACTGCAGAAGACCAGCATGCTGAAGGTGATCAGCTTGGCTTCATTGAATGTCCCAGGGAGATTCCTGGCCAGGAAAGCTGCTGTGAAGCAGATGAAAGCCAGGAAGCCCATATAACTGAGGGTGATGTAGAACATGATAGTAGACCCTTCATTGCATTTCAGAATGATCATTCCAGGCTGGGAGTAGAAGTCAGATTCAGGGAACAGGTGAGAAACTCCCAGCCAGATGGAGCAGATGATAATTTGGACAGCAGAACAAGAAATGATGATTGAGTTGGCCAAGCTCTTTCCCATCCATCTCTTCATTTGGTTTCCTGGTTTTGTGGCCAGGAAAGCCAGCACTACTGTGATTGTTTTGGCCAAGACTGAAGAAGTGGCAGTTGAGAAACTGATACTGAAAACCATTTGTTGGAGAATGCAGGTGGCTTTACTTGGTTGACCAATGAAAAGAAAAGGAGACAAAAAGCAAAGCAGGAGGGAGACCAAGAGAATGTAAGAGAGGTCTCGGTTGTTGGCTTTGACAATGGGGGTTTCTTGGTATTTAAAAAACAGCTTTAAAATAAGGCCTGTAGTTAGGAATAAGAACAGAGAGAAAGAGACCAAGGTGATGCCCAGATGTTCTTGATAAGAAAGGAAGGTTATAACTTTGGGAATACACTGGATTCTGTCCTCATTTGGATGTTTATCATCTGGACATTTGGTGCATTTTTCCATATCTGAGAAAAGAAAAGAAAAACTATATTTCTTCAAAATTCTGGACACTTGGTGCATTTTTTTTTGTATCTGAGAAAACCAAAATAAATATTTATTTAATATTCTGTCCTTTTAAATTTGAAGAAGTACACACACACATACACACACACACACACACACACACGGGGGGGAGAAAGAGAGAGAGAAAGAGAGAGAGTGAGGGAGAGGGAGAATGTTTCTAGGCACACTTCCTATCTTTGGCTGGCAGAGAAAGCTAATCCTGAAAATAATTTGAAATGGCGTTTGGAAGCAATGGTAGTATAGGTATAAACATATGCACCCTTATTTGTCCATACCATTTCATTGTGGACCATTGGTAGTATATTCAAGTCATCCTCAAGGAGAGAACAATGTAGAATGCATATCAACAATTCTTCTCACAGTTGGACTTAATACAATTTCTCAAGTTTCAAAGAACTCAAATGTTCCTAGAAAGCTAAACTTGGCAATATACATCAAAACTAAAAAGCAGAATAGATAGTTCCTGTGTCAGTACTAAAGCTTGCACAATCAACCACAACTCCCCTATCTCTTTCCAGAACTTCCTTCAAGGTCGTCTGTTCTTTCCTTTCTATAAGAAATTTTGCATTTTGAAAAGAAAATGAAAGCAGCTGAGCTTCAAGGTATCTTTTAACATTTCACTTTCATGAAAATCATCTGGATGAATTCACTTCCTGCCCTTTTCATTGTGGGTCACTACTGTCAGCACCGGAAGCCATATTATTCTTAGAATCTTCAAGGCTGCCATATCTTAGTGGCTGGGAATTTGGAAGGAGGTATTTCATAGAGAGGTGGAAGATGAGACACAACAACATTCTTCTCATAAAGTCAAGGACAAGTAATCCTGCACCTGGGAGGGAGTGTCTGGAGGAATGTCTCCAGTTGGGATGATGGTTGATTGGACCATGTGTTGGAATGGTGGGTGCATGGAATGGATTTTGAATTTCAATTAGGAAGGGAAAACCCAAAACTCTCAGATTTGGGGTTTCCCAGATGTGCCAACTGTCTGAATTCTGGCATTTGCCCCAATTAAACCATGAGCCTCAAGCCAAACTCCAAAAGAATAAGATAAGAAATAGGAAATAAGCAGAAAAACATGGAGCCCTGCAATGGCCATTCCATTGGGGGAGAAGGTTTACCTCTCTCCAAAATATCTTCTCTAAATGACTTCTCTAAATAAATTCCTACTTTCGATGAATTTTGTTTCTGAGTGCTGAATGAAATTGAATGCTGCCAACTCACCTCTCTGAGTGGAGATGGTCCCCTCTGGACAAGGAATACAGTCATAGCAGCAGACTGGCTCTCCTTCCCGAGTCTGTTTGAAAAGTCCAGGAAGACAATTGTCCACACATTTTGACTGAGGTAGAGACTAAGCAGAAAACAATTAATGCCAAAGAAAATATGTTAGGACTAACCATCCATAAAAATTCTAATCAATATTAAATAAATATGAACTCTGTTCTCAATAATCCCAGTTTTTCTTGATGACACCTTCATAATCTGGCCACATGGGAAAGAAAAACTGAACAACTTCCTCACACACCTCAACAGCCTACACCCCAAAATACAATTCACCATGGAAACAGAAGCCAACAATCAACTTCCCTTCCTAGATGTCTTCGCATACCAAACATCTAATGTCTCCCTAGGACACACCATCTACCAGAAGAAAACACATACAAACTGCTATCTACATGCACTCTCACACCACCACACAGCACAGATCAATTCCGTAGCCGAGACACTCATCTCCAGAACAAAATGCTTCGCCGACGAACAATACTTAAAAACTGAACTACACACTCTCACTAATGTACTTACAGCCAATGGATTCCAAAAAAAGAAGATGACCCACCTAATCCAAAAAGAAACCCCAACCAAAAGCCAAGACAGAGAACATGAGAATGGCAAAGCCCTCCTCCCATACATAAAAGGCACTACAGACAAAATCAGCAAGATCCTCCAAAAACACAACATTAAAACAGCATTCTGCAGAAACAGAAAAATATCCACCATCCTAAGAAATTCTAAAGACAAAATTGAGTTGGAAAACCAAGGAGTATACGAAATCCCTTTCACTGCCTGCCCCACCACATACATCGGACAAACTAAAAGAAGAATAAGTGCATGCATTGAAGAACACAAGAACTCAATCAAAAAAGAAGAACTAACCTCTACCCTGGAACACCATAGCTGCCAGTACTTTAGTCAGGGTGCATTGTTCAGTCTTTATGTGTGTCTTGTCTGCCAGGCGTTTGGTTCTGGTGATTAGTGTTTTGGCAATGGAGTTTAACTGTGCTGGGTGGTGGTGGGATTGGGCGTTGAGGTAGTGGTTGGTGTGTGTTTTCTTCCAGTTTACAGTGTGTCCTAGTGTGCCATATGTTCTTTTGTAGATTAGTACATCAAGGAATGGTAGTTGTTTGTTTATTTCCGTTTCCATGGTGAACTTGATTTTGGGGTGTGTGTTGTTTAGGTGTGTTAGGAAATTGCCTAACACTGCCTGCCTGCCCCACCACATACATAGGACAAACTAACAGAAGAATTAGTGCACGCATTGAAGAACACAAAAACTCAATCAAAAAAGAAGAACTGACCTCTTCCCTGGTCCAACATCTCAAAGCCACAGGACATGAAATTGACTTTAAAAATACCAGAACTATCGCCAAAACTGAACACTTCAACAACAGAATAATCAGAGAAGCCATAGAGATAGAGAAACGCCCACACAGCATGAATAGACGAGATGATACCTCCCTCCTACCAACCATTTGGAAACCTGCCCTCATTAATAAACGAGTAACTAACATGAAGAATGACACCAGACCCACACCCGCAAGTGCCACACAAGATGCTACCACCACACTTCCACACAGAAAAAAGACTCACACCCACACAGAAGAGGAGACACGACCACGAACCAGAAACCATACTGCAGCTGCACCACTACC
>BLBF01020242.1:18666-28677 GCA_015471245.1 Laticauda colubrina | reverse complement strand
AATAAAATAAAATAAAATAAAATAAAATAAAATAAAATAAAATAAAACAAAATAAAATAAAAGGATGGATTTCCCAAAGGTTCTTTTTCAAGTGGCAACTGGACTTTATGGTTTTTCTTTGAAGACATTTCACTTCTCACCCAGGAAGCTTCTTCAAGTCTGAAGAAGCTTCTTGAATGAGAAGCGGAATGTTTTCAAAGAAAAACCACAAAGTCCAGTTGCCTTTTGAAAAAGCACCTTTAGGACAACCACAGCCTGAATGATTGAGAATCTCCATTGACTCTCAGATGGATACATTTAGAGATGGATGCACTCTCACACAAACCTGTGGGATTTTGTAGGTAGCTACCACAGTGGATATCTGCAGGGAAATATCACTTATATCAAGAAGAGCCAAAAGGTTGTCCTTCCTTCCACAGCTGAAATTGGGAATATTGGCTTTTCCAGTAGAGAGCATGTCCAGCAAGGCATCTGAAGTCACAATGGTGTTCATATAGTTGTCATGGATGTTGTAGCCAAGAGTGAGATTGCGCAAGAACTGGTGCTTCTTGTTGATTTCTTGAATGGCCAAAATGAAGGGTAGGATTTTCGAATAATCAGTGTTTTCTTTGCTGTAATCAGATGTGCTCATCATCATCATCATCAATCATCAATATTGAATTTATTCTTGTTTGATTCCATCAACCTTTTCAGCCTTAAACCAGTTCTGATCCAAAACCAAAGGGAAATTATACAAACTGATCAGCACTTAATATTTATGACCATTGAGAAGGTTAAAAATAACAAGCATATTGTTATTTGTAGTAGTTTTAAATTGTCGAGCTGCCCAAAATCTCTGAAGCTTCAACTTTGAACTGGTATACCAATAGATAATAACCAATACAAAGGAGATCAAACAATGATGAAATGATGTCAATATCTAAAATAGTTTGAGGATATTGTAAGAAACTCTAGTACCAGATGATGAAGTTAGATCATCACTACAGTCACTGCCAACAGGAACAAGGCTACAGGAACTGACGGAATATCCAGAGAATTATGCCAAGAAACAGACAAAGAATCTGTCAAGAAGTCTGGAGAATGACACAATGGCCAACTAATGGGAAGAATTCAATCTACATTTCAAGAGCAAAAAAGAGACTTAATAGAGTGAACAAAATATCATGCAAAATCCTTAATTTCAACTGCTAGAAAAATGATGCTTAGAAGCATCCAATTATATATCGAAATCCTGGGACTAAATGGGACTAAAATTAAATATGAAGAAGACAAATTTGGCAGTGAAGACATGGAAATGTTGGAGAGCTTCTGCCTTTTAGGATCAACCATCAATAAATAGTGAAGGAACAAACAACCAAGAAAAGTGTTGCAGATTAGTATTTGGAAGAGTAGCTGTGAAGAGCATGGAAAAGATACACAAATGCTGTGATGTGTCAAAACCTATAAATATTACAATCATGAAATTTGTGAAATTCCCAGTGAGACTGTGTGAGCATTGATACTTTGAATTTTGATGTTTGTGAAGACTCCTAAAAAAACTATGGACAGGTGAAAAAAACCAAAACAATCAACAAATCAATCCAGAATTCTCACTTGGGCCACAAATGACAAAGCTCAAATATTCCTAGTTTGGACACTTTGTGAGAAGTCCTAATTCTCTAGAGAAGGCTGTGATGGTAGGGAAAAATGGAATGAAAGAGAAGAGACTCACCAGCAACAAGGTGGATGAACTGTAAACGTTGCAAAAGATGAAACAATTAAAAACCTGAAGGATCAGCTTAGGGACTGATTGTCACAGCAAAAATGTATCTACAAGGTAAGTAATTTAACCAGCTATTAAATCATTTAACCAGCTATTTATTATCATTTCAATTGATTATTTCAAAATAAACCATTCAAGTCAAACTGAACAAAGAAGAGCATGGAATTGATTTATTGACCCAGAAAAGCAGTGGTAAAAACAAATCTTCCTCTTATCTTTCTATAAGGAGCAGGCATTTAATATCTATAACTTATTTTGAAAATATGGGACTGGGCTAGACAGAGGAACCACAGGGTTTCAAGAAGTAAAATAAAAATTCAATATGCATAAAATTCCTGATCTATCCTACTGATTCACTGAAATAACTGACTAAAAAAGTGATGGGAAAAATAGAGTTACTTTTGCTAAATGAGAGCATAAGTGATTGAATCAGCATTACAAGAGGAAGGGAAGTTCATCTGGACTTATGACTTCTGTGTCGTTCTTACCCATATTCTTTCAGGATTTTTTTCTACCCCATTCTTGGATTTGAGTTTCTTGTACAAAAAAAAGAGATAAAAAAAGGAGAGTGATGGAAATCAAAACAAGCCAAGAAATTACACAATTTAATCAACAGAAAAAAATGAATGAAAAAGAATTAGAAATTCGAATAGAGGGAATGCCTGTGCAGAACAGGCTGAATTATTTACACTCTGTACTGAAGGAAAGGAGTCTTGCTAAAGGTGAATGGCTCACACAGAACAGATGTTGCAGTGAGAAGCACACTAATCAGATGGTCTCCTGGCCCATAATGGCTCCATGGCTTTACCCCAACCTGCTGGTCCATAGTCAGAGGACATTTGTTTCTGAGTTTCTCAACAATTGTCTGGGGCAGCAAGAGCAGTATGAGGAGCAGTATGAGGAGAGCCATCCTTCCCTGAGCCGAATCTATCATGACCATACCTCTAAATGAGAGGAAGAAGAGTTAGAAAAATTTAAAGGGTTCCTTTAACATGGAAACATGGTAGTTTTCCTAATGCAGACAAAGCCCAACCAAGCTTCACCTGCAAAGGTGAGAAAGATAAACAGCTTAGCCTCTATCTGTCCCAAGGCTAATACCAAACCTGCAACCTGACCTGAAGCGTTATTCTTTTCTGATGCTGGATCCCTTCTGTGTTTGTCTGGTCTGATATTTACATCAAAGGTAACCCCCCAGACCAGTAGCAGAAGAGGTTGTAAGGAGCAAGATGGTGATGATTACAGGGAGAAGCAACAGGTCCTTTGGGAAGGCCTGAAGTTCTGCTGGGATTCCATAATCAAAGATGTACCTAGAGAAAAAAAATGCTTGTTAAAACCCAAGACACAACAGTGGGGAAGGGGGCAGAATTCTGCGGCAGTTGTGGTCCTACTGTTGGGATATGTCCAAAAAGCTGGAGGATGGGAGGACTTTCTTCCAATGTCCTTCAAAGTGGTAACTTGTCTCACCCAGAATTAATATAAGCCTCAAGAACATACTTGAAACAGAAAAATTTGGTTAGTTCCTGTTTAGTTAATTTGGTACTTCTGTTTTTGACAGCACTCCACAAAATTGAAAGGTGTGTACTTATCTTGGGGGACTGTTTACAATTAATTCCAGCTGGGAATGAAAACAATTCCCAGCATTGCAATAAACTAGATTTTGTTTTTAAAACAAGTTTGTGCATCATTATGGGTCAGAACAGTGAGGGAGGTGCGTTTGGACATAAACAGTCAGAAGTTGGACTTATTCATATATCTCCTTTTTCTGACAGTTGACAGTTCAGGATTACTTGGCGGGTCACTGGGAAATGAAAATGGACCCCTTGCATTATCCAGAAGATCTGTTCTTAACTTCTTAAAATGGAAGTTTGTAAGGAGAACCTTTTCAATGAAATCATCACATTGTTTTTCAGCAGAAATATGTGTGGGTGATTGGGTCATCTTTTTGGGCTGTATCATGGCTACATCTTCCTGGTTTTCTGCCATCCTCATCCCTTCTTAGACCTGGATAATTAGATAGCATTTGAGCATGCCACTCTCTGCACCATTTACCAATCTGGAGAAATTCTCTTTTACTGACGCATCTGCAAAAACCCCTAGTAATGTGGCCAGGTTTTTATACTATCTTTTGTATTTGAGACTAACTGTTAATCATATACACCTGCCAATTTCTTTCAAGCTAGATCTATACAAAAGGTCTATACAGGGGTGGAATTTTAAAATCCTAGCAACTGGTTGGCTGCCCAGTTGTTGGGTGAGCGTGGCCATGGTGGGCATGGCCTACTGAAATGTCCTGTTTCCAGCTTCCGATGGGTCTCCAGAGCCCGGGGGAGGCCATTTTCACCTTCCCAAGGATCCAGAGGCTTCCCCCAGGCTTCTTGGAGAGTTTCACCCAGGCTCTGAAGGCCCACTGGAAGCCAGAATCAGGTTCATTTGACGACTTGGTTTTTCCCTGAGGGCCATTTTATACCTTCCCAAGGGAAGGCATCCCTCAGGCCTCTGGGAAGGCAAAAGTGGCCTCCCCTGGACTCTGGAGGCCTTCTGGAAGCTGGAAACATGCCTGTTTCCAGACTTCCAGAAGACCCGTTTCCCCCCACCCCCCGAGCCTCCGTATGGATCCTGCACTAACATCCATTGAAAATGGGCTGCGTGGAGATTCCTGGGAGGGGAAAGGTGGGCAGAGACAGCCAGTTAGTTGAAATACCAGTTCAGCAAACCAGATATAACCTGAGGGAGCGCCTTGTTGTTCAGCATCCTTCACCATAGCTGAGAGGCAGTTTGTGTCCTAATGTGGGATGGTATGCTATTGTTGACTACTGTTAACCAGTGCACAGGAATGGGGTGCAATGTGTCATGCCCCTGGTGGAGACTGACTCTGAGGAAGAGGAGGAACAGACAACAGGGAGTGGAAGTGTGGTGGAGGAGGCTGGGGAAGGACAGAGGCTAGCTGAGCGGTCAAAGGAGGACCCAGGTCCATCCCCAATCCATCCTGGAGCACGCAAGGAGGAGAAGATCAGGGAAAAACATGGTCTACTCGGGAGGAGAGGGCCATGAACATCTTCATGGGTTGCAGGTGTGAGATCTGCATAAGAGTTTGGACCTGTGTGCTAACAGATGCTGGAGACAAATTAGTGTTTTATTTCTAGAGGAAGTTTATCTTGGTTGGCATTCTTCCAACGGACTGTACCTGGTTATCTTTCTTAAGTTGGTTATTATTTATTCTGGTCTGTCGTGGGAGTTTATTCAGTGCACTTTGTTTTTGTTTTTTGCTTTGTTACCTGCTGTTTGAATTTGAACTGTGTTTTTTTCATTTGGAATGTTATTTTGAAAATAGTTTAATCTTCAACTGTGAACAATTAAACAGTGAGGCCAAGTTAAAGGCATTAAAGGACCTTTATTTACATTTTGGTTTTTGTTATATTTCTGATACACTCCGGGTCATCACACAATGTGCCAGAAATGCTGCACATTGTCCAGTGGAGTTGAGCGCCCATATAATGTGGTGTCAACATCCAGCTTGAGACTTCAGCAACAGAATGGTCAATATCTGGAATACACTTCCTGACTCTGGTTTCTTCCCCAAACCCCAAAAACTAACCTAAGATTGTCTACTGTTGACCTCACTCCATTCCTAAGAGGTCTGTAGGGGGCACACATAAGCACACCAACGTGCCTACGATCTCTGTCCTAATGTTTACTTTTTATTTGTATCCATTGCATGTATTCATAATCATGTTCATACTTATACCTGTTATCTAATCCTTCCTTGATTAAATGAATAAATCAATAAAATAAAATAAAAGTCTGGTTTTCTTTTCTGAAAAGAAAATAAATTTTCTTTTCTGAAAAGATTACTGTTTATTGAATACTTAGCATGATAATGGTGAGGTAAAACTAATTCTGAATTTCTAAGGCACCAGTTCACAATATTAAACAATGCTTGTCCCAGCCCAACCCTCAGGCTTCCATGAAGACCATGTAAAGAAGTTATCTGCTGTCAACTTGCAAAGCATCCCTGAACTGCTCTCGAGTTGCCATAGGCAAGAGGGATGGGAAAGCAAACTTCCCAGCTGCATCAAGAAACGGGTATCTCAGTCAAAACAAGGCACATTCCAATCAATATGCCGAGGTTGTCTCCATGGAAACCCACAGTGGCTGGAGGGAGTGACTTTTGCAGGACTGATGACTTGGGTGTTTGAGAGGGATCAGTGGTCATGTTTCAATGGACAAGTGGCAGTATCTTCCAGCTGTCCTTTAATTATTTCAAGCAAAATCATTGGTTCAGTTCATGTGTGCAGAACAGCTTAGACCATTTTCTATCTTTGGTCTGTTGAACATGTTGACAGTGAATTTTCCTCAGTCTTACATTTCTTCTGGTCATAAGCTGTTCCTTTGTATTGAGGTCTGGTCTCAGAATGATAATGTAGCACTTAGGGATGAAGATGCAGCCCAGAAGCCCAGCACTGGAGGCCAAGATGGAGAAGACCTGAACAGCCACCATATATTTCCCCTTGGTGCTCAAGTAGGTGGGCACAAATGTCACCCAGACACTGCAGAAGACCAGCATGCTGAAGGTGATCAGCTTGGCTTCATTGAATGTCCCAGGGAGATTCCTGGCCAGGAAAGCTGCTGTGAAGCAGATGAAAGCCAGGAAGCCCATATAACTGAGGGTGATGTAGAACATGATAGTAGACCCTTCATTGCATTTCAGAATGATCATTCCAGGCTGGGAGTAGAAGTCAGATTCAGGGAACAGGTGAGAAACTCCCAGCCAGATGGAGCAGATGATAATTTGGACAGCAGAACAAGAAATGATGATTGAGTTGGCCAAGCTCTTTCCCATCCATCTCTTCATTTGGTTTCCTGGTTTTGTGGCCAGGAAAGCCAGCACTACTGTGATTGTTTTGGCCAAGACTGAAGAAGTGGCAGTTGAGAAACTGATACTGAAAACCATTTGTTGGAGAATGCAGGTGGCTTTACTTGGTTGACCAATGAAAAGAAAAGGAGACAAAAAGCAAAGCAGGAGGGAGACCAAGAGAATGTAAGAGAGGTCTCGGTTGTTGGCTTTGACAATGGGGGTTTCTTGGTATTTAAAAAACAGCTTTAAAATAAGGCCTGTAGTTAGGAATAAGAACAGAGAGAAAGAGACCAAGGTGATGCCCAGATGTTCTTGATAAGAAAGGAAGGTTATAACTTTGGGAATACACTGGATTCTGTCCTCATTTGGATGTTTATCATCTGGACATTTGGTGCATTTTTCCATATCTGAGAAAAGAAAAGAAAAACTATATTTCTTCAAAATTCTGGACACTTGGTGCATTTTTTTTTGTATCTGAGAAAACCAAAATAAATATTTATTTAATATTCTGTCCTTTTAAATTTGAAGAAGTACACACACACATACACACACACACACACACACACACACGGGGGGGAGAAAGAGAGAGAGAAAGAGAGAGAGTGAGGGAGAGGGAGAATGTTTCTAGGCACACTTCCTATCTTTGGCTGGCAGAGAAAGCTAATCCTGAAAATAATTTGAAATGGCGTTTGGAAGCAATGGTAGTATAGGTATAAACATATGCACCCTTATTTGTCCATACCATTTCATTGTGGACCATTGGTAGTATATTCAAGTCATCCTCAAGGAGAGAACAATGTAGAATGCATATCAACAATTCTTCTCACAGTTGGACTTAATACAATTTCTCAAGTTTCAAAGAACTCAAATGTTCCTAGAAAGCTAAACTTGGCAATATACATCAAAACTAAAAAGCAGAATAGATAGTTCCTGTGTCAGTACTAAAGCTTGCACAATCAACCACAACTCCCCTATCTCTTTCCAGAACTTCCTTCAAGGTCGTCTGTTCTTTCCTTTCTATAAGAAATTTTGCATTTTGAAAAGAAAATGAAAGCAGCTGAGCTTCAAGGTATCTTTTAACATTTCACTTTCATGAAAATCATCTGGATGAATTCACTTCCTGCCCTTTTCATTGTGGGTCACTACTGTCAGCACCGGAAGCCATATTATTCTTAGAATCTTCAAGGCTGCCATATCTTAGTGGCTGGGAATTTGGAAGGAGGTATTTCATAGAGAGGTGGAAGATGAGACACAACAACATTCTTCTCATAAAGTCAAGGACAAGTAATCCTGCACCTGGGAGGGAGTGTCTGGAGGAATGTCTCCAGTTGGGATGATGGTTGATTGGACCATGTGTTGGAATGGTGGGTGCATGGAATGGATTTTGAATTTCAATTAGGAAGGGAAAACCCAAAACTCTCAGATTTGGGGTTTCCCAGATGTGCCAACTGTCTGAATTCTGGCATTTGCCCCAATTAAACCATGAGCCTCAAGCCAAACTCCAAAAGAATAAGATAAGAAATAGGAAATAAGCAGAAAAACATGGAGCCCTGCAATGGCCATTCCATTGGGGGAGAAGGTTTACCTCTCTCCAAAATATCTTCTCTAAATGACTTCTCTAAATAAATTCCTACTTTCGATGAATTTTGTTTCTGAGTGCTGAATGAAATTGAATGCTGCCAACTCACCTCTCTGAGTGGAGATGGTCCCCTCTGGACAAGGAATACAGTCATAGCAGCAGACTGGCTCTCCTTCCCGAGTCTGTTTGAAAAGTCCAGGAAGACAATTGTCCACACATTTTGACTGAGGTAGAGACTAAGCAGAAAACAATTAATGCCAAAGAAAATATGTTAGGACTAACCATCCATAAAAATTCTAATCAATATTAAATAAATATGAACTCTGTTCTCAATAATCCCAGTTTTTCTTGATGACACCTTCATAATCTGGCCACATGGGAAAGAAAAACTGAACAACTTCCTCACACACCTCAACAGCCTACACCCCAAAATACAATTCACCATGGAAACAGAAGCCAACAATCAACTTCCCTTCCTAGATGTCTTCGCATACCAAACATCTAATGTCTCCCTAGGACACACCATCTACCAGAAGAAAACACATACAAACTGCTATCTACATGCACTCTCACACCACCACACAGCACAGATCAATTCCGTAGCCGAGACACTCATCTCCAGAACAAAATGCTTCGCCGACGAACAATACTTAAAAACTGAACTACACACTCTCACTAATGTACTTACAGCCAATGGATTCCAAAAAAAGAAGATGACCCACCTAATCCAAAAAGAAACCCCAACCAAAAGCCAAGACAGAGAACATGAGAATGGCAAAGCCCTCCTCCCATACATAAAAGGCACTACAGACAAAATCAGCAAGATCCTCCAAAAACACAACATTAAAACAGCATTCTGCAGAAACAGAAAAATATCCACCATCCTAAGAAATTCTAAAGACAAAATTGAGTTGGAAAACCAAGGAGTATACGAAATCCCTTTCACTGCCTGCCCCACCACATACATCGGACAAACTAAAAGAAGAATAAGTGCATGCATTGAAGAACACAAGAACTCAATCAAAAAAGAAGAACTAACCTCTACCCTGGAACACCATAGCTGCCAGTACTTTAGTCAGGGTGCATTGTTCAGTCTTTATGTGTGTCTTGTCTGCCAGGCGTTTGGTTCTGGTGATTAGTGTTTTGGCAATGGAGTTTAACTGTGCTGGGTGGTGGTGGGATTGGGCGTTGAGGTAGTGGTTGGTGTGTGTTTTCTTCCAGTTTACAGTGTGTCCTAGTGTGCCATATGTTCTTTTGTAGATTAGTACATCAAGGAATGGTAGTTGTTTGTTTATTTCCGTTTCCATGGTGAACTTGATTTTGGGGTGTGTGTTGTTTAGGTGTGTTAGGAAATTGCCTAACACTGCCTGCCTGCCCCACCACATACATAGGACAAACTAACAGAAGAATTAGTGCACGCATTGAAGAACACAAAAACTCAATCAAAAAAGAAGAACTGACCTCTTCCCTGGTCCAACATCTCAAAGCCACAGGACATGAAATTGACTTTAAAAATACCAGAACTATCGCCAAAACTGAACACTTCAACAACAGAATAATCAGAGAAGCCATAGAGATAGAGAAACGCCCACACAGCATGAATAGACGAGATGATACCTCCCTCCTACCAACCATTTGGAAACCTGCCCTCATTAATAAACGAGTAACTAACATGAAGAATGACACCAGACCCACACCCGCAAGTGCCACACAAGATGCTACCACCACACTTCCACACAGAAAAAAGACTCACACCCACACAGAAGAGGAGACACGACCACGAACCAGAAACCATACTGCAGCTGCACCACTACC
>BLBF01020241.1:0-20259 GCA_015471245.1 Laticauda colubrina | reverse complement strand
CCAGGGAATGTGCTGCTACTTGCCCTACTGCAGAGTCCTATGAGTCCATTACATATTGTGCAGAGGACATGTGCAACTAACTACCAGTTCTACAAGTGGCTAAATTCCTTGAATTTTGCACTCATCCATCATGGACCATCCTTGAAAATTTATGCTTGCGGCTTTTACCACCAGATGGTCCATAATCCCCCTCCTCCTTGCTGTCTTTGACACCTCATCATCTTTCCCTTTTCACTTGTTCTGTAAGTTTCCTTCTGCTGGTTCTGTACTTTGGGAATCGAATAAACCTCAGCAATCAATTCAAGTGTTTTGATTTTTTTAATTCCCCCCACAAAACATCCCTTTCACAAAACCCACAGGTAGATAGTGTTTCTCCTTGTTCCAGCAGGCTGTGATGCTGGGGTGAGCAGGATTCGGTACAATCCATGGTTTGGATTGCCTAATGGGGTAATAATCTTACATTCAGGCAGGGTAAAGATAGAGAAGAAACCCACAACTGAGTTTTTCCTCAGTGAAACCTCAAACCTCAGGGCTACTCTGTCCCTCCCTTTCTTCTCTCTGGGGCAAGCTGAGGGGAAGAGGAAGATGCCTTGAAACAGAGGAGGGGCATTTGGGGTGAAGGATGGCAGGCCTCTTCTCCAACCCACTCATCTGAGAGAAGACAGATCTTGATTTGATAGCTGGCTCTGAAGTTCTTCTCAATTTAACAATGTGTGTGTTGAAGGGAACACTAGAGATCACTTAGCTGGGTATTAGGACTCTGTGGGAAGTTTTCTTTAAAAATCCTTTAATTTGATTTAGGAGCATTCTAGTTCTTTTCAAATTTAGGGACCACATAGCATAGAAAGAAAAAAAAAACCAAATACACATTACTAATATGTAGCAAGTAAGAATAATAGTTGGCAGATCTTGTTCACAGTATAACAGTGCGGAAGTTGTAAATGGCCTCTAGCCCCCCTTGCCCATCTTCTGGGAGAAGAGTGGGACTTGAAGGACCTCCAAATCGCCATGAGATGGAAGACACTTGGATCCAATGGATCATGTCATCGGGTCCTATAGTTTTCCTCTAATTGAACATCTGAATAAAACCACTGGCTTGCTGACCTGAAGTTGGGTGGGAAAATGAAAAATCAATGATGCCAGGAATACAATCAGTCTCCTTCCCCAATAATGGTACTAAAATGCACGCATACAAACCCAAGCATCATTGATCAACCAAAAGTGAGAATCCACTGAAAGATATTGACTACAGAAGGGGAACTGGTGTGTAAACTACAATGAAATAACCCTTGTCTGACTGTGAGTCTCTCTTTCCCCCCTCTCCCCCTCCCTACTTCTCCTCCCTCCCTCCTTCTCTCCCTCCCCCCCCTGTGTTAGTAGAGAGAGTGTCAGCCTTCAAGATCTTCTATTATTGCTTTGCATCTTTTGGCTGTCATAAGAAATGGGGGAGGGGGAAGGAAGGGATGAGTCTGTGCTGGAGGTGTTACATTTTTCTGTTGTGTAAATGGGGGAGGGGAGCATACATCAGAGTTAGGTTTCTATTTCTCGCTTAGCTTTCTTTTCTCTGCGCAACTACAACCTGTTATCAAAGTATGCCAAGTTCAATGGACAGAGGCATCATCATCACCTGAAGATGACCACATGATCATATTCACAATTTCTAATTGGAAGTTTCATCTGAACTATTGGGGGTGGGAACACATCCATCGCTTTGTATATGTGATTTGCACGCCTAATTTCTCAGATTCAGAATTCTTTGGATGCTACCACTTCATTTTCAGTAAAATATAACTTTTCTCTAACTTAAAGAGTCTAAGTCTTTCTTTCTTGGATTTTGAATGGAGCAACTCACGACATTATTCTGAATCTCATTCTACCAGCCCACCCAGAGAAAACACCCAATTTTCTTCCGAGGGGGCCTGAACATCATGTCATCTTCAACTAGTGACCAGGAAGATCTGGGAGCCATTGGAGGGCAAGATTCTTTGCTAGTACAGGAAGCCCAATCGTTAGCAGAGCTCAATCTGGAAGAGGATCCAGCTGTGAAGCCCAGATGGTCAGTGGGGGTTGGCTGGAAAGATCTGGAGAAGCCCCTCCCCCCCCGATCACAACCACCTGCCGGCGTGGAAAAGAGGAGCCATGGCAAGAGAGGGAAGAGAGATAACTCTCACTGGATCAAGCCAGGAGACTCCTTAATGAAGCCTTTGAACAACTCCAAGCGGCACAAAGGTATGAAGAGGAAGGGGGAGTAGCCCCAGCTACAAGAAGCAGAGCAAACCCCTCTCCCATAAATCAACCCGAACCAGCAGCAGCCCTGGGGCCCCAACGACAGGTATAATTCCTAGAAGGCATAGAGCTCCTAAGTTGCCTCCATTAGAAGTAAAGTATGGGGGAAATCCCAAAACCCTGGGGTTTTTCCTAGCCCAAGTTTGGAGCTATATTGAAGAATATGGGGAGGATTTTTCCTCAGAAGCAGCCAAAGTGAGATGTGTTACCTGGGCTCTTGAGGGAACAGCTGCAGAGTGGATGGTGACCCTACATAATGATAATGCTCCCCAGTTGATGAATTATAACCTGTTCATGACTGCGCTGCGGACTAGGTTTGAGGACCCATTGGCAGAGCGCAAGGCCCGGATCAGGATGAAGACCATAAATCAGGGGCGGAGGTCAGTGGCTGACTACACCCAAGAGTTTAGACAGTTAGCAGGTCATATCTGAGGCTGGTCCCAGGAAGCCCTGATAGAAGCGTTTAAAGATGGATTAAACGAAGATGTATTGCTAGAAGAGATACATTGCTAGAAGAGACCCAAATGACTTGCAGATGTGGTACTTGCTGGCAGAAGAAGTGGAAATTGATTTAACCTGAAGCAGATGGCGGGGAGGTTCTGGGTGGAGCAAGCCTTCCCCCCCACGTCCTAGAGGAGGAGTGGTAGGAAGACCCAACCCCTCTGCCTGTTTCCAATGAGGGAAGGAAGGTCACCGGGCTGTGAACTGCAAAGTCAAGCTGGAACCAAAAGGGGCACCAAAAGGAGGGAAGAAACCTGAAAAATCCCCAGCAAAGCCTCACGAAGCGGCGCTAAAGATGAAAGAGGGGGGATAGGACACCCCTCCAGTGGGAGAGGAATCAGAAACCCTGACTACCCCTGAAGAGAGTGATTGCGACTCAGAAGATGACTTCCTAGTAAGTCCAAATGAGGGCCCTATGACCATTCCAGTGAAGTTGAGGGGACCCACTTCAGGGGTTGAAGGGGAAATGCTAGCCCTACTAGACTCTGGGTGCACGAGGTGAGTTATCAACACAGGAGTAGTGGAGAAAATGGGCTTGAAACTAAGACCTTTAAAAATGCCCATTGCTTTTTGCCAATTAGATGGATCAGTGGCTGGGGGTTGCCCTGCACGTTTTATCATGGAACCTGTGGAAATGACTATGGGGGAACATAATGAGACTCTGTGTTTTATTGTGGCCCCTGGGATGGAGCAACCATTAATACTGGGATTACTCTGGCTCCAGAAATGGAACCCCCAGGTTAACTGGAAAAAAGGGTCGTTGCCCATACGCAGCAATCAGCAGTGACCGGAAAAGAAGGGGAGACCTCAGTCGAAGCTTCAGAATCTGATTGAAATAGCTTCCACTGATACCTAAAGGGAAGGGGAAGATTCCAAAAGAATATTGGGATATAAAGGAAGTATTCAGTGAAAAGGCCTCGGATGAGCTCCCGCCTCACCGGTCAACAGATTGTGCTATTGAAATTTTACCTGGGGTGAAGCTCCCAAAACCAAAGTTATACTCAATGACCCGACGAGAATTAGAGGAGCTAAGATTGCTTATAGATAAAAATTGGGAACGTGGTTTCATCCAACCCGCTAGGCCCCGGGTAGCAGCCCCAGTGTTGTTCCATGAAAATAAAGATGGCTCCAAATGCTTGGTGGTAGACTAGAGAAATTTGAATGCTATTTCTGTGGAAAACGTGTACCCCCTCCCTTTGATGAAAGACATGCTGGCCCACCTAGCCAAGGGAAAGATTTTCATGAAGTTGGATTTGAGAGAAGCACAGTACCGAATTCGAACTAAGGAAGGGGATGAGTGGAAGACCGCTTTTAACTGCAACTGATGGGTTGCTTCCAATTGAATGTTCTTCCTTTTGGCCTACAAGGGGCCCCAGCTGTATTCATGCAGATGATCAATCAGGTGTTACATGAACATTTATACAGGGGGGTTCTGGTTTACCTTGATGACATCCTTATCTACACAGAAACTCTGGATGAACATGTGAAACTGGTGTGGTCGGTTCTACAGAAACTGTGTGCAGCTAAATTGTACGCTAAACTATCCAAGTGTGAATTCCATCAAGAGAAAATTGACTATTTGGGATATCGCATTTAATCTGAGGGCATAGAAATGGATCCAGAGAAGGTGTGTGCCATGTTGGAATGGGGTCCCCCACAGACCAGGAAACAACTTCAGAGCTTCTTGGGATTTGCAAATTTTTACTGGCAATTTATCCCGACGTTTGCTAAAGCCCATGTCACACTGGCCAACGGATGCAAAAAGGACACAGCAGAAATGTTCCATCCGTTGTTATCTGCTCTCAAAAGGGGCAAAAATTTGCATAATCGGAGCGGATAACACGGATGCAGGGAGGACGCAGAGCGGATGGAAGCGGATGAGAGCGGATGCTTCCGGGGGGCCGCAGCAAAGCGGATGCGGAACGGATACAGTGGATGCAGAGCGGACGCCGAACAGATGAAGCGGATGCACAGCGGATGCACAGCGGATGCACAGCGGAAGCCTGGCGTTAATTGTGCATGCGGGGAGGATGCATTGCGTCTGCCCCGCGGATATAACGGAAGCAGCTCAGAAGCAGGTCGCCATTCAGAGGAAAGACCTGCTTCCAGACACATCGACTGCCTTGCCTGCCCTGCCTGCATGACTGCCTGCCAGCCTTGCTACCAGCCTTGCTGCCAGCCTCCCTGCCAGCCTCCCTGCCAGCCTCCCTGCCAGCCTCCCTGCCAGTCTGCCTGCAAGCCTTGCTGCCTGCCTTCCTGCCAGCCTTGGTTCATGTCTGCCTGCAAGCCTTGCTGCCTGCCTTCCTGCCAGCCTTGGTTCATGTCTGCCTGCCAGCCTTGGTGCCTGCCTGCCTGCCAGCCTTGGTGCCAGCCTTGGTGCCTGCCCCCCTGCCAGCCTTCCTGCCAGCCTTGGTGCCTGCCAGCCTCCCTGCCAGCCAGCAACACCACAACCATGCGGAAGCACAGCAAGCCTCAGCCATCTGCTGCCAGCCCTGGCAAGAGGGACAGGGCTACCATCCCGCCCCCTGGCCCTCACTCTGGTTCTCCTGGGGCTTCTGCAGCATGGGCTTGCTCTTCTGGACCTGGCACTTCTGCTGCTTCTGCTTCTGGAGATGCTGATGACAAGCACTCCAGCACCAGCCACCTCCACAGCACCTGCACCCTTCACCCCTGGGACTGAGCGACCAAGAGGAGTACCAGAGACTCGTTTTTGTCTTATAGCTTGTTGTTAATAAAGTCTATTTATGATTCACACACTTGCTTCATTTCCTTTTTTTAATAATGTCCTGGTGGAAACTTTTAGAAATGGTTTAAGCCTTTGCATGCTTGTGGGATGGGTAAGGATAGCTGTGGGATGGGTTAGGATAGCAGTGGGAGAGATGAACCTCCAGTGCAAGCATAGTGGGACTGGATGGTCCTCCCTCCCAAGTGCCACACCTATGGCCCTTTATTATCGATAATAATGTAATAATTATCCACACAAGTCAACATAAACACAACTCTTTATTAAACACCCTGTTCATTGTAGGCCAACCCAACATACATGGCCCAATCTCATCCGTGTGATGAGACAGTCTGAAGGAAGCATCCATTAAGCATTTACCATCCTGTCTTGCCACTCCACTGTTCCAGCTGGGGAGTTGCACCAGTGTTTGAGGAGGTTGCGCTGCTTCTTCGCCTCAATGAGGCTCTGTTGGGGCCTTGCACATCCTCAGTGTCGATCAGGTTTTCCCCTTGCCTCCATTCCCCAGCCTCCATGTCCCCATTGCCTTGTTCATGGTCCACAAGCCTGTTCTGCAAGACTGGGTAGCGGGTGTGCATGAGATTGTGCAGGATGCAGCAAGCTTCCACGATCCTCCTCATGGTCTCTGGGCTATGCTGTATGTTGGTGAGAAGTACCTGGAACCTGTTGGCCAGGATGCCAAAGGCATTCTCCACCACCCGTCATGCCCTGAACAGCCTGTAGTTGAAGATCCTCTCTTCACGGGTGAGGTATTTGGAGGTGTAGGGCTTCATGAGATAGGTTGTGAGGCAGAAGGCGTCATCCCCCACGATGAACTAGGGCACATCTTGTGTGTCGTTGGGCAGCGGGTCTGGATCTGGGAAGTCCACCATGAGGTTGCTTTCCAGCCCCTCCTTGAGGTCACTGGCGTTGTATACCTGGGCATCTGAAGATGAGCCGTTGCCTGAAGCATTGATGTACATGAACTTGTAGTCAGCATCGACCATGGCGAAGAGGATGATGCTGAAGAAGCCCTTGTAGTTGTGGTAAGTGGACCCCGACTTGACTGGCGCTTTGCAGGCCACGTGCTTGCCATCTATGGCTCCAACGGTGTGGGGGAAGTTCCACTTCTGATGCCACTGCTCTGCAACTTTCTTCCATCCTTCTTCAGTGGAGGGGCACTGGAGGAGCTCCTCCATGTATTCTTCGATGATGGCCTGCACCACTGCTCTGACAACAAAGCTGATGTTGCTGGGTGGCACCCTCCAGCCGTACTGCATGCTCCTGTAGGTGGTCCCTGAGGCCAGGTGACGCAGAGTGAGTGCCACCTTGAGCCCCTGTTCCAGGCTGGGTGGGAAGTTGGTGTTTGTCTTGGTCAACCTGGGTGTCAGGTGCTGCACAATTTCATCAAACATGGCTGGAGGCATCTTCATGAAGTTCTGGAACGCCCGAGTGACTTCGCTCCTGAGCTCCACCATCAGCTTGTTGTACAGTCCGTCCTCTGCTCTTCTGGTGAACCATATTTGGACCCAGACTTTTTTTGGGTGCCTCCTTTTCTTCCCGTAGTAGAGTTCACAGAGCCTGTAGATGGTTTCGCACTGTTGCAGAAGGATGGTGGCTGCCAAAAGGACTTTGTCACAATCCACGGTGGACATGACTGGATGCTATGGAAGAGGAAGAGCCAGATGAAGGCTGCAGAGGTCTGCACCGCTGGGCTGCTGTTCTGAAAGTGAGATGCAGGCAAGTTGCTCCCCCTTTTTATAGGCAGTATAGGTTTTCCGCTAGGCATCCTCTAGGCATCCTCTAGGCATCCTCTAGGCATCCTTAATATCCGAGATAGGTCCCCTCTGCGAATGTTTTTTCTGCTTTAAACACTTTGTTTCCATTCTGCATCCGCTAGGCATCCGTTCTGCATCAGTTCCATGTCCGTTCCACTTCCTCCCTGCGTCCAGGCAGATGCGAGTTGCGCGGATGCGCAGCGGATGCAGAACGGACTAACTGGATACATTTTCTGCGCAAAAGTTTTGGGCAGCCCAAAACTTTTGGAGCAGATGAAACGTCCATAAATGGATGCTGGATGGATAGAGAGGAAGCCAAACGGAGGCAGTGAGTACATCGCATTTTCGAACGGATGGCAAGGTTTTTTGTCCGTTTTACATCCTCTTTGCATCCATTGGTTCAATGTGACATGGGCTTAAGATAGCAATGCCCATCACAAATCTCTTCAAAACTTAAGGGGAGGTGAAGCCAAGACCGAGCAAGCCGTTGGAGTGGTCTATGGAGTGCCAAGCAGCTTTTGAAAAGCTAAAACAACTGTTTGCTGCAGAGCCAGTGCTAAAGCACCGGGACAAGAAGGCTCCCTTCGTGATTATAGCTGATGCGAGTGATGTGGCCGTTGGAGAGGTGTTACTTCAAATCAACAAGAAAGGGACCTTACATCCTTGTGCGTATACCTCCTGTAAGCTGCCTGAAACAGAGAAAAGGTGGGCCATCTGGTAGAAAGAAGTTTTTGCAGTCCGCTGGGCCTTACTGACCTGGAGACATTTCCTGGAAGGAGCAAAACATCCATTTGAGGTATGGACTGGCCATAAAAATTTGGAAGCCTTAAAACGCCTCAGAAGCTGTCCCCTAAACAAGTTCACTGGGCCCAGTATTTCAAGCGGTTCAATTTCTCACTGAAGTACATTCCAGGGGGAAAGAACTTCATGGCGGATGCTCTCTCTAAACTACCCCAATATAATAGTATTCGCCAGGAGGTGATAAGTCCAAATGTTTCGACCAAACATCTAGCCGCCCCAGTGATCAACAGAGCCCAAAAGAAAAAACAAGAAGTGGATTTATTGAAATAACCGCACAACTAAAAGAAGGTTTCAAACTAGATTATTGGTTCCTGGCTCATTCAAATGACTATAGGGTCATTTAGAGATGGTTTGGTTTGGGTGGGACCAAGTTGCATGTGCCACAGGTGCTGAGGGGCCAAATACTACAACAAGCTCATGATTCTAAAGCAGCTGGTCACTTTGGATTTGTGAAAACCTTACACCTGGTTAAGCGGCAATTCTGGTGGCCTACTTTACAGAAGGACATTGAAGCTTATGTAGCTAGCTGTCCAATTTGTCCTTCGGCAAAGAGACCTCCTGGTAAGCCAGTAGGGTTGTAACAAAATGTAACTAGACCAAGAGCCCCCTGGAAGGAAATCTCCATGGACTTTATGCTAGAATTACCCGAAAGCAGTGGAAACATGGTTATCTGGGTAGTTACCGATTTGTTTTCCAAACAAGTACATTTCAGATCTTGTTCCAAGATTCCATCTGCAAAGACATTGGCTAAACTGTTTATTTCACATATCTATAGGTTACATGGCATTGCGGAACGCATAATCTCTGACAGAGGGGTCCAATTTACCTCAAAGTTTTGGAAAGAGTTCCTGAAGTTGATAGGCTCCGCCCAGGGCTTTAGCTCCACCCACCATCCCCAAACCAATGGGGCCTGTGAGAGGACTAATGCAGTGTTATAACAGTATCTTAGATGTTATATAAATTATCAACAAGATAACTGGTCCAACTTGCTACCATTCGCTGAAGTGGCATATAACAACTCTGTACATAGTAGTACTGGACTTACTTCATTTAAAGTAGCTTCGGGACAAGATTTTGTCCCCATACCTGAACTTCCTCGTGAAAGGTTTAACATCCAGTCTTTGGATGAATGGATAACTCAACTCCAACTTAACTGGCCAGTAACAGGTAAAGCATTAGATGAGGCCCATCAAGCTCATAAGAAGTTTGCAGACAAGAAAAGATCTCCACAGAAATTATATCAAGTAGGCGACAAAGTTTTCCTGTCCTCCAGATACCTGCAAACCACTCAAAAGTCGAAGAAGCTTGGTCCTAAATATGTTGGTCCTTTCACGATTGAACGGATTATAAACCTTATAACAATCCAGCTGAACTTTCTGAAAACTCTTCGACGAATTCACCCGGTTTTCCATATTAGTTTGTTAAAACCTGAACATACTTCTGATTTTAGACCCATCCAGGCTGACCCTCTCATACCAATACTGATTGAGGGTGAACAACATTTTGAAGTTAAAGAAATTCTGGATTCTCGCAAATGGTCGATACTGGTCGGCTCCAGTATCTTGTAGCCTGGAAACATTTCCCTTCTTCACAAGCTGAAGCCCGAATGGGTTAACGAAAATGATGTTAAAGCCCCTACGTTGATCAAAGCATTTCATTCCAAGTATCCCGATAAGCCCTAGGAGTGTGTTCATTTGTATTTGTTTAAATGATTAATTATTGTCTTTGTATTTTTCTCCTCTCTCTTTTCTAGGACTGACGGTTTCCTTTTTCAAGGACGGCCGAATGTCAGCCTTCAAGATCTTCCACTATCGCTTTGCATCTTTTGGCTGTCATAAGTAATGGGGGGGGAGGAGAGAATGGGATAAGTCTGGGAAGTGAGCTGGAGGTGTTACATTTTTCTATTGTGTAAATGGGGGGAGAGCATACATCAGAGTTAGGTTTCTATTTCTCACTTAGCTTTCTTTTCTCTGTGCAACTACAACCTGTTATCAAAATATGCCAAGGTCAATGGACAGAGGCCTCATCATCACCTGAAGATCATGCCCACATGATCATATTCACAATTTCTAATTGGAAGTTTCATCTGAACTATTGGGGGTGGGAACACTTCCATCACTTTGTATATGTGATTTACTCGCCTAATTTCTCAGATTCAGAATTCTTTGGATGCTACCACTTCATTTTCAGAAAAAAGATAACTTTTCTCTAACTTAAAGAGTCTAAGTCTTTCTTTCTTGGATTTTGAATGGAGCACCTTATGACAGAGGGAGAGAGACAAGAGGCAACCCAGCACATAACTGGATATGAGAGAGAGGAAGAGAGTTGTTCAGGCCCTCCTGTAATCTCATAGAATGTATAAAAAGGGAGTGGAGTTGCTCTCTATATAAAAAATAACTACATCTCTACAGAAATATTGCACAACAATATTGAAAACTACCTTGAATGTATTTGGGTCAATATAAAAGGAGACAATAATGACATTGCCATAGATGTATACTATAGGCTACCTCACCAAACAGAGGAAATAGATGAACTTCTTGCCAGTCAGTTAACTAGGGTATGTAGGAAGCACATCACAATAGTAATGGAGGACTGTAACTATGCTGATATCAGCTGGGAGACAAACTCTACACCAAGTGGAAGATCAAACAGGTTCCTGACAAATGTAGCAGATAACGTTGTCTCCCAAAAAGTAGAGAAGGGAAGTAGGGGATCAGCCATTTTGGACTCAACTCTCACCAACAGAGATGAAATGATAGAAGGTGCTGAAGCTACCCTGTTTCTCCAAAAAGACGACCCACTTTGAAAAGAAGCCCTATCAGTTTTTTGAGTGCATGCAGTCAAATTTAGACCATTCCACAAAAATAGCCCAAATTAAGACCCAACCCACCCTGGGGTGCAGGGGGTGGAGTGAGGCACACAGGTAAAAAATAACCTAGGGTGTGGATGGGGGGATGGAACTGCCCTACTTACCATGCCTCACACACTCTGACACCTGCCTTGCCTTCCTCTGCAGCTGCTGCTTCTTCTGCCACCATTTGCACGCATCACCCCAGCTTCCATTTTGCTTTCAGATGCCTTCCAGAAAGCCCTCTGAAGCCAATGATAGAGCTCTCAATAAATCAGAAGCTCTAATATTGGCTGCAGAAGGCTTTGCGGAAGGAATCTGAGAGCTCAATTATTGACTGAAGAGAGCTTTCTGGAAGGCATTTGCAGAACTCTATCATTGGCTGCAGAGGGCTTTGTAGAAGTCATTTGCAGAGCTCTATTACTGAGTGTAGAGGACTTTTTGGAAGGCAGCTGCAGAGCTCTATTATTGGCTGCAGAGGGCTTTATGGAAGGCAGTTGCAGAGCTCTATTATTTTCTGCAAAGGGCTTTCCAGAAGGAATTTGCAGAGCTCTACTATTAGCCGAAGAGTGCTTTGTGAAAGGCAATTGTAGAGCTGTATTATTGGCTGCAGAGGGCATTCTAGAAGGCATTTGCAGAGCTCTATTATAGACTGCAGAGGGCATACCAGAAGGCAGTTGCAGAGCTCTATTGTTGGCTGAAGAGGACTTTCCAGAAGGCATTTACAGAGCTCTACTATTGGCCGAAGAGGGCTTTATGAAAGGCAATTACAGAGCTGTATTATTGGCTGCAAAGGACTTTCTGAAAAGCATCAGAACATGAAACAGAAGTTGGAAGGTGAAACGGAGGCTGGGGCAGTGTATGTGGGTGGCAGCAAGTGGCCATAGAAGAAGTGGACTGGCAGAGAGCTCCTGTTGGGCAGGGCTGTTGATGCCACTGTTGTAAGGTGAATCAATAATTAGAACCTTCCAAAAAGAAGGCCTAGCCATTTTTTCATGGGTCAAAAGAAAATAAGTCCCAGACTTCTTTTTGGAGAAACACAGTACAGGAACCTTTATGGAGCGATCATGCAAGCACAAACAATTGAACAAAGTCAAGCTAGAGTCGTGGACTTTAAGAAAGCTAATTTCAAAAAACTTAAAGAGAGCTTGGGAAAGATTTCATGGATGAGAATCCTCATGGGGAAAACAACTCAAAAAGCTCGGGTGTTTTTAAAAGGTGAGATTATAATAGCTCAATCAAGCACAATACCAATGAAGAATAATAACAACAGCTCTTAAAAGAAACCTGCAGAAATATAAATTGGACAACAAAAAGGACAAGTATAAAAAGTAGAAATAGGGGCACATAACTGAGGCAGAATATTAGCAAATACCCTCAGTTTGCAAAGATGAAGTGAGGAAAGGTAAGATTCAAAATGAACTAAGGCTTGTGACAAACGTTAAAAATAACAAAAAAGCTTCTTCCAACACATAAAAAAAACAAGAAAAAGGCAAGGAAATAATTGGTCCATTAGTGGAAGAAAGTGGCAAGAAGGTGACAAGCAACAGGGGGGGAAAGAACCAGTAAACTTTTTTTTTTTTTGCATCTGTCATTAGACGAAGGGAAAAACATCCAACCTATCAAAACAAATTAGGAACACAAGTTAAAATAGGCAAGAAAATGGTCAGTGAGCACCTGTATACCTTAGACCAGTTCAGAACCCCAGGACAAGATGGATTATATCCCAAGCTTCTGAAGGAATTGGCAGATGTGATCTCAAAAATACTGAATTATATTTTTCAAACATCCTGGAACTATCAGAGGACTGAAAAAGAGCTAATGCAGTTCCCATCTTCAAAAAAGTGAAAAAAAATAGATCCAGAAAACTAAAGACCTGTCAGCCTTACCTCAATACCTGGGAAGATTCTGGAAAAGATAATCAAGCAATGAATTAGTGAACAGCAAGAGGCAAACAAGTCATCATCAAAAAGCCAACATGGGTTTGTCAAAAACAGATCATGCCAGACAAATCTTATTGCATTCTTTGGCACAGTGACAAAATTAGGGCAACAGAGGAATGCTGCAGATATAATTTACTTGGACTTCAATAAGGCATTTGATAAAGTAGACTTAACCTACTACTTGATACTATAGAAAAATGCAGATTAGACCAGTGGTTGTCAACAGTGAGCTGGGGACCACTGGTGGTCCACGAGAAAATTTTGGTGGTCTGCAAATAAATGTCACCCCCAACACACACCCCAAAGCAATTAATCCAGGCTGTACAGAAATATAAGGCTACGCCACCCACATTGCTTAAGGGAACACAAGGCTTGCATCGTTTGCCTTGTGAATAACACGTAGTGAGGGGATGGGGGCAAGGGCAGAGTGGGGGAACTTGCCCCACTTGCCCCAGGTGCCTTGTCTGGCCATGATGCTACTTCTTTCTGCTACTTTCTTCTGCTTTTGGGTGCACGCAAAGAAAGCAGCAAAAGTCTTTCTTTCTCTCCCCCAAACTCCATCAGAAATGAGTCTTTGGGACTGTCAGGCAGTGCTCCATTCAAAATCCAAGAAAGAAATATTTAGACTCTTTAAGTTAGAGAAAAGTTATCTTTTACTGGAAGTGAAGTGGTAGCAACAACAGAATTCTGAATCTGAGAAATTAGGCATGCAATTCACATATACAAAGTGATGGAACTGTTCCCACCCCCAATAGTTCAGATGAAACTTCCAATTAGATATTGTGAATATGATCATGTGGGCATCTTCAGGTGATGATAAGGCCTCTGTCCGTTGACCTTGGCATACTTTGATAATGGATTGCAGTTGCGCAGAGAAAAGAAAGCTAAGCGAGAAATAGAAACCTCACTCTGATCTATGCTCCCACCCCCCATTTACCCAACAGAAAAATGTAACACCTCCAGCTCACTTCCCAGACTTATCCCTTTCTCCCCTCCCCCCCGTTACTTATGACAGCTGAAAGATGCAAAGCGATAGTAGAAGATCTTGAAGGCTGACATTTGGCCCTCCTTGAAAAAGGAAAACCATCAATCCTAGAAGAGAGAGAGGAGAAAATATAAAGACAATAATTAATCATTAAATAATTACAAAGGAATACACTCCTAGGGCTTATCAGGATACTTGCTAGGAAATGCTTTGATCAACTTTGGGGCTTTAACATCAGTTTTGTTAACCCATTCAGCTTGTGACGGAGGGAAATGTTTCCAGGCTACAAGATACTGGAGCCGGCCCCTCCATTTGCGAGAATCCAGAATTTCTTTAACTTCAAAATGTTGTTCACCTTCGATCAGTATTGGTTTGGGAGGGTCAGCCTGGATGGGTCTTAAATCAGAAGTATGTTCAGGTTTTAACAAACTAACATGGAAAACCGGATGAATTCGTCGAAGAGTTTTTGGTCAGTTCAGCTGCACTGTTACAGGATTTTTAATCCGTTCAATCGTGAAAGGACCAACATATTTAAGACCAAGCTTCTTTGACTTTTGAGTGGTTTGCAGGTATCTGGTGGACAGGAAAACTTTGTAACCTACTTTACATAATTTCTGTGGAGATCTTTTCTTGTCTGCAAACTTCTTATGAGCTTGATGGGCCTCATCTAATGCTTTACAGGTTACTGGCCAGTTAAGTTGGAGTTAAGTTGTCCATTCATGACTGGATGTTAGGCCTTTCATGAGGAAGTTCAGGTATGGGGACAAAATCTTGTCCTGAAGCTACTTTAAATGGAGTAAATCCAGTACTACTATGTACAGAGTTGTTATATGCCACTTCAGCGAATGGTAGCAAGTCGGACCAGTTATCTTGTTGATAATTTATATAATATCTAAAGCCCATGTCACACAGCACCAATGGATGGAAAGAGGATGTAAAATGGAAACACTTGCCATCCATTGGTTAACGCGATGCATCCGTTCTGTACTCACTGCATCCGTTTTTCTTCCTCTCTATCCGTCCAGCATCCATCGACTGAGGTTCCATCTGCTCAAAAGGTTTTGAGCTGCTCAAAACTTTTTGAGCGGAAAATGTATCCAACGCGTCCCTTCTGCATCCACAACACATACAGGAAAAATTCCGTTCTGCATCCGTCGTCATCTGTTACATGCCCACTACATCCTCTAGGATATCCGCTGCGCATCTGCGCAACTCAAATCTGCTCCAGCGGTAAATGGACACAGGGAGGAAGCGAAACGGACGCGCAACGGACGCCAGCATTAGTAGCATGGATGGAGAAAGGATGAAAGCGGATGCAGTTCACAAACAAAGCATTTAAAATGGAAAAAACGTTCGCAGAGGGGACCTATCTCGGATATGAAGGAAGTCTAGAGGATGTCTAGAGGATGCAAAAGGACACATAGTGGAAAACCTATATTGCCGATAAAAAGGGGGAGCAACTCACCTGGATCTCACTTTCAGTCCAGCATCCCAGTGGTGCAGACCTCTTCAGCCTTCATCTGGCTCTTGCTCTTCCACAGCATCCAGTCATGTCCATGATGTCTCGTAACACAGTCCTTTTGGTAGCCACCATCGTTTTGCAACAGTGCGAAGCCATCTACAAGCTCTGTGAACTCTACTACGGGAAGAAAAGGAGGTGGCCAAGAAGCGTCTGGGTCTGAAGACGGATCAGGAGAAGAGCACAGTACGGACTGTACAACAAGCTGATGGTGGAGCTGAGGAACGAAGACCCTTGTGCATTCCAGAAATTCATGAGGATGCCTCCAGCCATGTTTGACGAAATTGTGGAGCGGCTGAGATCCAGGTTGACCAAGCAGAGCACCAACTTCCGGCCCAGCCTGGACCCTGGGCTCAAGGTGGCACTGCCTCTGCACCACCTGGCCTCAGGGACCACCTACAGGAGCATGCAGTACGGCTGGAGGGTGCCACACAACACCATCAGCATTGTGGTCAGAGAAGTGGTGCAGGCCATCATCGAAGAATACCTGGAGGATCTCCTCCAGTGCCCCTCCACTGAAGAAGGCTGGAAGAAAGTTGCAGAGCAGTGGTATCAGAAGTGGAACTTCCCACACACCGTTGGAGCCATAGATGGCAAGCACGTGGCCTACAAAGCTCCAGCCAAATCAGGGTCCACTTATTTCAACTACAAGTGCTTCTTCAGCATCATCCTCTTTGCCATGGTGATGCTGACTACAAGTTCATGTACATCGATGCTTCAGGCAACGGGTCAGCTTCAGATGCCCAGGTATACAATGCCAGTCACGTCAAGGAGGGGCTGGAATGCAACCTCATCATGGGCTTCCCAGATCCAGACCCCCTGCCCAACGACACACTAGATGTGCCCTACTTCATCATCAGGGATGACGCCTTCTGCCTCAGAACCTACCTCATGAAGGCCTACACTTCCAGACTCCTCACCCATGAAGAGAGGATCTTCAACTACAGGCTGTCCAGGGCAAGGCGGATGGTGGAGAATGACTTTGGCATCCTGGCCAACAGGTTCCAGGTACTTCTCACCACCATGCAGCATCGCCCAGAGAATGTGAGGAGGATCATGGAAGCTTGCTGCATCCTGCACAATCTCATGTGCACCGGCTACCCAGTCTTGTGGAACAGGCTCGTGGACCTCCAACAAGTCAATGGGGACATGGAGCCTGGTGAATGGAGCAGGGGCAAAACCTGATAGACTCTGAGGATGTGCAAGGCCCCAACAGAGCCTCACGTAAAAGGAAGAAGCAGTGCAACCTCCTGAAACCTCCAGCTGGAGCAGTGGAGTGGCAAGACAGGATGATAGATGATTAATGGATGCTTCCTTCAGCCTGTCGCATCACACTGATGAGATTGGGCCATGTATGTTGGGTGGGCCTACAAGGAACAGGGCATTTAATAAAGAGTTGTGTTCATGTTGACATGTGTGGATCAATGCTTGCATTATTATTGATAATGAAGGGCCATAGGTGTGGCACCTGGGAGGGTGGACCATACAGTCTCACTATGCTTGCACTGGAGGTTTATCTATCCCAAAACTATTACCCATCCCAAAGGTATCCCTGCCCATCCCACAGCTATTACCCATCCCACAAGTATCCCTGCTCATCCCACTGCTATCTTAACCCATCCCAAATGTATCCCTGCCCATCCCACTGCTATCTTAACCCATCCTACAAGCATGCAAAGGCTGAAACAATTTCTAAAAGTTTCCACCAAGACTTTATTTACAAAAATAAATGAAGCAAGTGTGTGAAGCAAAGATAATCTTTATTAATAACAAGCTTTAAAAAAAAAATGACCCAAGTCAAGTGTCCAAATAAAGTGAACAGGTAGCCACCCAGTCTCTGGCACTCCTCTTGGTCACTCGGAGGTGTGCCCAGTCTCAGGGGTGAAGGGTCCAGGTGCTGTGGAGGTGACTGCTGCTGGAGTGCTGGTCTGAAGCACCACTGGGGTGCCTGGCCCCGAGAGGACAACAGGGGACGGTGTGTTGAGGAAGCTCTCAGACAGCTGGCTCAGCCCCGTGATGTTGAGAGCTCCTTCTTCCATGCCATGGGGTGCCAGCCCCAGTACTGATGACAGATGTACTGAGGCCGGGCTTGGCTTTGGGGTGGAGGAAGGAGCAGTGTAGTGGGGCTGTCTGGTCTACAGCTGGGTGAGGACTGGCGTGGGTGGCAGCAGTGGCATGGGTGGCATGGGTGGCATCAGTGGAACCAGTGGCAATGTTGGCGTTCGATGACTCTGTGCCTGGACTGGGAAGGGCTGCTGCCTGTGCTGCTGGACCTCCTGGTAGCCGTAGACCTGGTAGGTGAGGGCCTGTGGAAAGCCTTGGAATGGGAGTGACATCACCTGGGGTGGAGGAGCAGACCTGGACTGGGTGGGAGTTGGTTCATCTGGATCTGGAGGGTTGTGAAGCAGATCGGTGATCCTGTCCTTCACCACCTGGTACTGGGGTTCCACCATGTCCATGAGGGTCTGGTTCACATAGGTGAGGAAGGGCTTGCGGTTGGAGGATGAGGAGTCGATGTGTACCAGCTGAGAGAGGAGATCTATGCTGCTCCTGATGGTGTCTCATGCAGGACAGCATGGCTTTGTCCCTCCGGTTTGACTCTCTGCCTTTCTGTGGAGGTGGAGCTGGGGGTGGATATGGGTTGGACTGTGGTGGAAGTGCTGTCTCCTTTCTCCCACTGCGCCAGAGGGTCCTCCACCTGCTCCACCATGGTTAAATCACCTGTCAGCAGGTTCTCCATCGTGGCACGCTCCACAAACACCTGCCTGGACACAGGAGCTGACTCTTTGCCAGAAGAGGACTAGCTCTCAGCAGGCTGCCTAAGAGAGAGGGTTGTGAGAGGGGCTGCTCCTCGGTGGCAGATCTCACCCTCCAGGAAGCTGCACTTGGCCATGATGTAGATCTCTCTGTCCATCAACTTGACCGCGGCCTGGCCAGATTTCTTGAGGTGCAGCTTCCCATACCAGGTGTGCATGTACTTCCACCAGCCGAGGAGCACCTCCAAAGTGTAGCCCAGGCTCTCCGCCTTCTCTAACCAAGCAGCCTGCTTCCTTTTGATGTCCCTATAGAGCCTGTGTCCCTTCCGCCATAGATAGTCATTCTCTCTCAGCCATTCCAGCACCTCATCCTCATGTTCCTCCTCGATGTTGTATTGCCTCCTCTCCCATTCTTGCATATCCCTCTTCCTCCCTTTGGCAGGACCACATGGGCCCTCATCAGAGGGGCTTCCAGGTTGTAGGGGCTGCTCCTCCACACCACCAGAAGCAGCAGCAGCAGCAAAAGCAGGACCAGCAGGACCACCACCAGCAGCAGCACCAGCACCAGCAGCACCAGCAGGACCAGGATCATCAGCAGCAAAGTAAGCACCAGCAGCGCCAGCAGCACCAGGAGCACCAGCAGGACCAGGATCAGCACCAGCAGAGTAATCACCAGCAGTGCCAGCAGCACCAGCAGCACCAGGAGCATGAGCAGGAAAAGCAGGACCAGCAGGACCAGCAGGACCAGCAGGACCAGCAGGACCAGGAGCACCAGCAGGACCAGCAGGACAAGGATCAGCGCCAGCAGAGTAAGCACCAGCAGAAGCACCAGCACCAGGATCAGCGCCAGCAGAGTAAGCACCAGCAGAAGCACCACCACCAGAAGCAGCTTCAGAAGAGTAAGCACCAGCAAAAGCACCCCCGCCATAAGCAGCATCATCAGCTCCTCCAGGAGCAAAAGCAGCAGAAGCCCCAGCCCCAGAAGAGCGAGCCCGTGCTGCAGAAGTTCCAGCAGAAGCAGAGTGAGGGCCAGGGGGTGGGAGGGTGGCCCTGTCCCTCTTGCCAGGGCTGGCAGTAGATGGCTGAGACTTTCTCTTGTTCCCCATGGTTTTGGGGTTGCTGGCTGGCAGGCAGGCAGGCAGGCAGGCAGGCAGGCAGGCAGGCAGGCTTGAGAGCTGTGTCTGGAAGCAGGTCTTTCCTCTGAATGGTGACCTGCTTGGGAGCTGCTTCCCTTTATATCCGTGGGGCTGACGCAATGCATCCTCTCCGCAAGCGCAGTGAACGCTAGGCATCCGCTAGTCTTCCACTAGGCATCCGCTAGGCTTCCACTGAGCAGTACTTCCAATATTAATATGAATAGAAGAGGGCAATAATGGCCATCTTTGTCTTTATTTATTATTTGTTTATTTATTTTGTCAAGCATATATTAGATAATATATATAATGCTGCATGGTTGCCATGATGTAAAAAAGATTTTGAGACTCCAATAAGAGTGCAAAAAAGAACAAGGATGATTAGGCGATTGGAAGCTAAAACATATGAAGTACGATTGCAGGAATTGGGTATGTCTAGTTCAATGAAAAGAAGGACTGCGGGAGACATGATAGCAGTGTTCTGAAATCTTAGGGGATGCCCCAAAGAAGATGGGATCAAGCTATTTTCCAAAGCATTTGAGGGCAGGACAAGAAACAATGGCTGGAATCTAATCAAGGAGAGAAGCAACTTAGAACTAAGGAGGAAATTTCCTGACAGAACCATTAAGCAGTGGAACAACTTGCTTCCAGAAGTTGTAAATTCTCGAAGACTGGAAGTTCTTAAGAAGAGATGGGATAGCCATTTGTCTGAAATGATGTAGGGTTCCCTGCCTAAGAAGGGGTTGGATTAGAAGACATCCAAGGTCCCTTCCAACTTCTATTCTATTCTATTCTATTCTATTCTATTCTGTTCTGTTCTGTTCTGTTCTGTTCTGTTCTACTCTACTCTACTCTACTCTACTCTACTCTACTCTACTCTACTCAACTCTACTCTGTTCTTATTCTACTCTGTTCTTATTCTACTCTACTCTACTCTACTCTACTCTACTCTACTCTACTCTACTCTACTCTACTCTACTCTAC
>BLBF01020240.1:15731-36753 GCA_015471245.1 Laticauda colubrina | reverse complement strand
ATATATATATATATATATATATATATATATATATATATATATATATATATATATATATGTATATATGTTTTCTTCGGCTTTCGCGGGTACTTACATGTGTGCTGTTTAGCTTCCCTCGGGTATTATCCCACGTCATTGTAGTTCTGTTAAAGTTTAATACCCGAAGGAAGCTAAACAGCACACACACACACACACACACACACACACATATATATATGTGTGTGTGTGTGTGTGTGTGTGTGTGTGTGTGTGTATGCTCTTCAGCTTTGTTCGGGCATTATCCTACGTCATTGTGGTTGTGCTTTTAAAGTTGTAGCAACGTTTCGGCAGAATCTCATCTGCCATCATCAAGCTTCTGTATTGTAGATATGTACATATTAGCTGTTTGGAATATAAGTCATGTAACAGGTATTTGGGTAAGAAATATATAAACCAGGGAAAACATTTTCATACTATCTCTTTAAGGAAATGCAAGAGCGTGCAATTGGGTGTGGTTTCTCAAACGGCCATAAGATGGAGCCAGAAACCTGGATTGTCTTAGTCTTAGTCTCAGAAGAGAGTGTGAGTATATCTTTGTTTCCTTCTGTTGGAAAGTATTGCCGTTGCTCCATTTTTCCTAATTGACTGATGTTACTGGATTTAATGTAATTCGAATACTGAACTGTTTTTGACACTGGAGTTATTTGGATTATCCCTGGATTTAAAAACTGACTAATTCACCTGTGAATGACTTTTCGACTGCTTATTTTGAACTTTGTTTAAATCTTTATTGAAAGTAAAACCCTACATTTACTATACAGTGTATCTGTGTACTGTGTGTGTCTTATTCAAATGCTACTCTCTGTACGTCTCCCTGTATGCGCTCATTTTCCCAACGGGGAATTACCTCAACATTAGCCAACAAGTCAAATATTTCCCCCAAATATATTCATGGTCAAATTCAACATGGAAGACCTAATGATAAATGGAGTCTCAAGAGAAGGTTCATTGATGGATATAAGCAATATCCATGATATCAAGTTGGGTGGAAGAAGACAATAATAGTTCATATTTATGAAAAAGGAATAAAAAGAAACCTTGAAATTACTGACCTATTATTCTGGGGAGGGTGGAGCTGGCATCGCAACGATACAGAATGTGATCTTGGAGGTCTGAGATTGCTGCCGATATCTTTGCTCCTGGATGGTCCAAATGGATCTAAACCATCCCGAAGAGATGGTGAATGTAAAAGTGCATCCTGACGATCCCAGGGACATCACAAAGTCCCTGGTCGATCCAGGAGAAGCTCTTTTTGCCAGCAGCAAAGAGGCAGCCATTAAAGCTGCTATAGTTTGGACAGCTCAGAAACAGAATAGAACAGAAAGAGAAAGTGTGCCGGTTTGGTGAGAACTTTTTTATATGTATATACTTTAAGATTTGAAAGGACACCCTAAAAGAAAGAAAAAATCTGTAAAAGTTTTTTGACAGAAGTGACTAAGCGGCGATTTTAAACAAGAATGTCAAAGTAATATCTTTTTCTTTGCTGGACTTTTTATAAATGATTTTATATTTTGAAACTGGACTGACTTTTTCTTTTTTCTTGTTACTTATTATTTTCCCCCTTTTGATTTTATAATATTTTTTAACCACTATTTTTCACTTGGAATTGTGGCTATTTTACAATTGGATTAAGACCTAGAAGAAATTGAAAGATTGTGAAATTCTTAAAATGAGTAGGAAGTTAATAACCCCCAGCTCTTCAACCTCTGCTTCTTCTTCTCCACCATCTGGAGGACAACGTTCCATACAGATAATGTTAAAGCAAGAAAAAGAACAAGAAAAAGTGACATTGCAGATGATTATTCAAGGAATCCAAAACATTCAAACAAGATTAGAGAATATTGAAAAGAGGATAGAGAATATTGAACAAAGAGCAGGGAAAACCAATGAAAAATTGGAGAATATTCAACAAATGATGAAGTATGATGAGAGACTCCAAGAAATTGAAGAAGAAGGTAAACAAAGAGATAAGAAGATTGGAGATATTGATAACAGATTAACCATTGTTTGAACAAGATAAAAGTAGTATTTTGAGATGGGAGATAGATAGATCAGAATTTTACCTCAGACTTCAAAACATAGAGGAAGAAAAAGGACAAAATTTAGCTGAAATAATGACAGATATACTGGCTGAAGCTTTGGAAGCAACTCGAGAGAAGATGGTGGATGGAGTAGATGAGGTTTATTGAGTCTTCACAAGATATGCAATGAGAAATAATTTACCAAGAGAAGTTCACATCGGATTTACAAAGAAAGCCATTAAAACACAAATATTACAAGTGGCAAGAGAGAAAACACTGAAATACAAAGATAAGGAGATTGTGGTCCTGCAACAAGTGCCCAGAAGAGTGAGAGAAATGAGAAGGGAATATTGATTTTTAACTAAAGCGTTATTTAAAAGAGAGGCGAACTACAGATGGTTGATTCCAGAAGGTCTAATGTTCACATGGCAAGAAAAGAGACATAGAATTGACTCAATTGAGAATGCTGAATCATTCTATGCAGAATTCTTTAAAGAGGAAAAAGAGGCAGAAAAAGAAATTTCATTAATTGAATTTCAAGAAGACTACCAAATGATGACTGGACAAGTAGAAGGTGCAGTAGGTGGAAAAGAGGAGGTTAAAGAACAACGTGAACTAAGATTGATGAGAGCTGTTAACTACAAAATCTATGGAAGAAAAAAAATTAATCACAATCAACAAAAATGGACTTAATTCAGCTGTTAAAAGAAGGAAAATTTTTCGTTCGATGAAGGAAAAATATCGATGAGGAAAGATTTAAGCAGTATCTACAGAATGCTAAGTTACCCCAGATACCTAAAGAGACTGAAACAATGTTAGAAAGTAATATAACAATGATAGAGTTAACTGAAACACTTAAGAAACAAAACAATGGAAAGGCGCCAGGCCCAGATTGTCCTTCAGCAGAATTTTACAAAACATTAGAAGAATCGTTGAATGTTTGTTAGAAGTTATGAATGAAGTTATGTTAAAGAAGATACCTAAAACATGGTCAGAAGCTTATATTACACTTTTTCCAAAAGATAAGGCTGATCCGCTACAAATTAAGAACTATAGACCTATTTCTTTACTAAATGCAGATTATAAAATTTTTGCTTCAATATTGGCAGAAAAACTTAAAAAATACTAAACAGCTTTATTCATTCAGATCAGAATGGATTTCTGCCAAAGAGACAAAGACAATATGAGAGTAATTTTGGACACTTTGGAATATTATGAGGCTCATCCTGAAAAACAAATGGCTTTGATATTTCTAGGTGCACATGAGACATTTGATAATGTGAACTGGCAATTCATGCTGGAACATGCTGGAACAGATGGGCTTCACTAAAAAATTCACTCAAGCTATAGAAGCTATATATCATAAACAGACTGCAAAAGTAATGATAGAAGGAGAATTGACAGACTCTGTCGAGATAAGAAAAGGAAAAAGACAAGGATGCCCTCTGTCACCTTTGTTGTTTGTGTTAACCTTGGAAGTGTTAAACAGAAATATCAGAGAAGACAAAGACATAAGAGGGATGAAAATTAAAAAGAAATAATTTAAACTGCAAGCATTTGCAGATGATCTGGTTTTTATTTTAGAAGCCCCATTAGACACAGCACAGAAAAATGTTGGAAATGTCATCAGATACTTGGTTCATATTACCATATGTGGTGGACTTGTGTGGACGCAAAAAAATACTGGACTAAAATCCACACGTGGTTGGAAAAAAATGACAAAAGAACACATAGATTTAAAACCAGAGATTTTTTTGTTGGGAATTTTACCTGAAATGTATAGTAAAGATTTGAAATATTTGATTGTAAATGTACTATCAGCAGCTAGGATTGTATTTGCTAAAAACTGGAAAAATGAGAAATTACCATCACAGGAGGAAATTATTAAGAAAATATTGGAATGTGCTGAAATGAGTAGATTGAATTTGAAATCAAAGAGCAAGAAGACAAACAATTTTATAAAATTTGGGATCTATTCTATCAATGGTTAGATAATAAAATATAGCAATGAAATATGTAGAGTTCTAGAAAATATTAAATATATAAAGATGTATTTTTCTTCTTTTTTTCTTTTTATTATATCAATAAAATTATTTTAGGATAGATTTGGGATGATAATATGAATTGTCACAAAATAAATTGAGTAAAATATGATTATCTTTTAAAAGCATGAATGAATAATAAGTATAGTCAAATGATTGATTAATAATGATACTGATACATTTAATATTGGAGTGTAAAATGTGAGATTATATATCATATAATTGTAATTGGAGACCACCAAATAGAAGCACAAAATTTTTTGTAAACCAACCGACGCACTGTTTGTACATACACAGAAGATGGTCTGGTGCTTTTCTGTTTTGTTTGTTCATGTTTATTTTTAAAACTAATAAAAAAATTTAAAAAAAAGAAAAAAGAAATTACTGACCCATTATTCTAATAGATGGTGTAGCAAAAATGCATGCTTCCTCTTGAGGAGAATTCAGAGTAGGTAGATGAATGGTGCAGTCCTTGCAGAACAACAATCAGTCTTTAGAAAGAATTGATTCACGATTGATAATTGTTTTGTCTTGAGCCATCTAATTACAAAATAAGTCAGAGAAACAATGGCTTTCTGCCTTTATAGATCTTAGTGCAGCATTTGACACAGTAAATAGAGAAATATTGTTAGGAATCTTTCCACCAATTAGTTGGGTTGGCAATATGTAAACCAACAATGTATGTTTGTAGCTTGAAGAGAAAGTTACTGTATTGATTTGTACTATGTTCCAACTGGTTGATTATATTGCAGGTTGCCATAAAAGGGAGCTAGAGATCATGGCTTGCTCTCCCTGACATTCTGTATCTCTGACATCCTGTTGCTATCTAAGGTTTATGCTGTGCTTATACTTTGATATCTTTGTTTACTGTAAATGACAAAGGCAACCAGTAAGAAGACTTTGTAATTGGATATTCTTTGGACTGTTAAACTTATATGACCTGGACCATTTATTGGAGTGTGCTATTTCTTAAAGTAAACTTTAACTCAATTCAGTGTAGCTGTGTGTGACTAAATAATTGTTCATAACTATTATCATAAATGTTTCCATGTGCATATCCTTGTTACTCAAGGATTATTCTCTACATATCAAAGCAGTGGTTATGGGCCCAGAGAGGTATTGAGAATCAGTATGAATATACAATTTCATATTCAGAAAGCTGATTGTGGTGTATTGTTTAATACCAATGGCACAAGAACAGTCAACCAGTATATCCCAGATAACCCAGTTGGATGGAACAAACCTATTTTCATTATTATTTTTACTGTTGCTTAAAAAAGATGTGATCCAGTCAAAGTAATTCCACAAAATATGTATGTTATATTGAAAAATAAAAAAAAAAACTTACTTGAAAAAAAGAAAAAGAAATACGCAGACACACTTACAAATGTTTAAAGACTTTGGATGGTTTTCACTGGTTAGAAATACTCACCTCAGTGAGTCCCAATATATTATTAACTTTGGCTTCTTTCCATTTCTGCTTAGTCTGTGCCTCAGTCCAAATGTGTGGAAAGTTGTTATCCTGGATTTTTCAAGCAGGCTCGGGAAAGAGAACCAGTTTGCTGCTATGATTCTGTTCCTTGTCCAGAAGGGACCATCTCCACTCGGGAAGGTGAGTAACACCAGAGAAAAGGTGAGTCTTGTTGAAATGGATTTATCCAGAGCATTTGGATTAAAAGTCACATTGAAGCTCAATTGTTTTCTTATTTATTTTCAAATTGAATAATTTCCTATCCAAAGGGAAGAATGTAAAACTTGAAGAAAGATCTGGGAAGAAATAGATGTGGCAGATTGGGTGGCTTTATGACTGCATGAGAAAAATATCTCTTCCACTAATTTGTTTGGCTATTTCTTTCCAAGTTTACCTTTTGGGAACTTCTCAATTCTTTGAAACTTGAGGAATTGTCTTAGATCCATTGAGTTTCATCACCTGAACCAGATTTAGGCAGAGGTGAACTGCACTTTCGTGGACAAGGGGTTTGCTGGTCATGAGAGGTGCAGCATTAGTGCTCGCTTCGCTAATGCATGCTGCTTTGGGACTGAAACACAGCTTCAAATAGGCAGGTAATTGTCTCAGGCTGCTCCAGTGAGTATAGAAGGACAGCATGGAACTCACTTGGGCAGCCTGGGGGGGGAGGAGTTAGTTATTTAGGAAAAGCATAGCGCAATGACAGTGACAGTGAGAACAATCAACCAATGGAATTGAAGTTGCCCTCAGAAGTTGTGGGAGCACCATCACTTGAGACTTTCAAGAAGAGATTGGACTGCCATTTGTCAGAAATGGTGTAGAGTCTCCCATTTGGGTGGGGAGTTGGACTAGATGATCTATCAGGTCCTTTCCAACTCTGATTATCTGTTATCTGAACAAGGGTGGGTGGGTGCATCCAGACAGAGATCACAGCTAGGGGTTCGTCCTAACCCCACCAACCATCCAGCAGCCCACCACTGAATTTAGGTAATGTAAATCTGGTAAAAGGCTAGGTCACATAGGCCAACGGATGGAAAACGTATGCAAAAAGGACACAGTGGACGAGCAAAATTCCATCCGTGGCTCCATCCGTTCTTATCCGCTCTCAAAAGTGCCCCAAATTTGCATAAAGAGAATGGAAAAGAATGGAAAAGAACGGATGGGGAAAGGACGTAGCGAGGATGTAAAGCATCCTCGTAAAGATGTTCAACAGATGCCTAGCGGTTTCGTACCTTGGTAATACAACTCCCAATTAGGCAAATCAAATCCTCCTCTTATTCTGGCATCTTGCAAAAGTTTTAACTTTATTCTTGCTTTCTTACCTTGCCATATATGTTTCAACACAATTTTATTTAAATCTTAAAAGTAATCTTTTCCAAGTCTAATTGGAATTGTTTGGAACAAATATAAAATTCTGGGTAATATATTCATCTTGATTGTTCATATTCTCCCTATTAATGACAGTTGTAAATTTTCCCATTTCGCCAAATCTAGCACTATCTGCTGCTTAAGTTTGATATAATTATTTTCTTTTAGTGTACTGCATCTTGCTGTCAAATGTATCCCCAAGTACTTGATCTTATTCATGACCTGAATTTTCAATAAGTCTGCCAGTTCTTTCTTTTATCTAGATAGCATGTTCTTTGTCAAGATCTTTGCCTTATCTTTATTTATTTTCAAACCAGCCACCTTTCCATATGCTTCAATCTTTTCTATCAATTTTGATGCTGTTTCTAGTGGGTCTTCTAAAATGAAAACCAGATCATCTGTGAATGCTTGCAACTTAAATTCTTCTTTTTTAATTTTCATCCCTTTGATATCCTTTTCTTCTCTAATATTTCTGTTTAGCACTTCCAAGGTAAACACAAACAACAGAGGTGATAGTGGGCATCCTTGTCTTGTTCCTTTTCTTATATCAGTAGAGTATGTCAGTTCTCCCTCTATCATTACCCTTGCCATTTCCTTATGATATATAGCTTGCTTGAATATTTTTTTTAGCAAAGCCCATCTGTTCCAGCTGTAATAACATGAATCGCCAATTCACATTATCAAATGCCTTCTGTGCATCTAAAAATATCAAAGCCATTTGTTTTTCAGGTTGTGCCTCATAGTATTCCAAAGTGTCCAAGATTACTCTCATATTGTCTTTAATTTGTCTCTTTGGCAGAAGTCCATTTTGATCAGGATGGATAAAATTATTTTATTATTTTTTAAGTCTTTCTGCAAAAATTGAAGCAAAAATTTTATCATCTGCATTTAGTAAGGAAATAAGTCTATAGTTCTTGATTTGTAATATAGTGTAATATAAACTTCTGACCATGATTTAGGTATCTTCTTCTTTAACATAAGTTCATTCATAACTTCTAGCAATGGAAGGTTCAACCATTCTGTAATGTTTTATAAAATTCTGCTGGAAGTCCATCTGGGCCTGGTGCCTTTCCATTTTTTTGCTTCTTGAGTGCTTCAGTTAATTCCATCATCGTTATATTGCTTTCTAACATTGTTTCAATCTCTTTAGATATCTGGGGTAAATTAGCATTCTCTAAATACTGTTTAACTCTTTCCTCATCAATATTCTCTTGTGTGTATAGTTTCCCATAATAGTCTCATATGATTTCCTTCTTCTTTTACTACCATAGCAAACTTGGCCTTGGTAATCTATCAATTGCAATATTTTCCTTGATTCTTTCTCCTTTCTCAATTTATATGCTAACCATCTACTACTTCAAAGTAGTTCTGTTTAGCACCTCTGATTTTCTGTGCTAATTCTTCTTTTTCTATTACACCCATTTTATGTTTAATTATATCCATTTTTAACTTAATGTCCTTTTTCTGTGGCATTTTCTGTGGCTCTTTTTAAAGTTCTTTATACTCATCCTCTAATGCCTTAGAGGCTAGTTTTTTCATGGTATTTCTTTTCCTTGTATAGTCTATTATCCAGCCTCTGGCATATGCTTTCATTGTATCCCATATGTTTATTTATATCCATATGAAGCTAGTTCAACATTTGAATTTACCAGTAAACCTAAAATGGAACCAAATTGCTTCAATATGCTCATTCTTGGAATATAGATTTCAAATACCCTACCCAAAAAAAGATCTGATATTCTTCTCATTTATGACTTAAATAAGCAATAAAAACAGCTTTTTTTTTTAAAATGTACATAAAATTATACAGCTTCAAAGTCAATTGAATCAAAACTCTTCAGCAAATTACATAGAATATGGCTTAGGGATATAATTTAATATCACACTTAAAATTAAACTGTCCATTATTTTTCTTTTAAAGTATGTTAAGGTATGCAATGTTTTGAAATTAAAATGGAGCTAATTATATTTTTTATTAAAGACCACTCCAATTTTTTACATTATCAAACAATTTTTAAATTTTTTTTTTACCTTCAACCACTTTTCTAATAGACTCAGAACTATGTTTGATGATCAAATCTATGTAGCCGCTTTCAAGGATTTCTTCTCATTTTCTGATTATTGTTACTTTTATTTTAATAATGTGATGCAGAGTCACAGGGAGACAGGCAGCATATAAGTTGTGTAAATATTTTTGTTAGTTTATCTATCTAATTGAGATTAACATTGAAATCCTTCTTGACATATGCTCATTTCAGAGTAATTAGGTTTTGCTCTCTATTTCAGGAAACTAGATATTGACAGGATGGGTGTTTTCTCGATTTGTTATGTTAAGATGTGCCATGTGGTAGATCCCAGTAAGTGTGTCTTGAAAGAATAAATCACTCATTATTTATTTGAACTTCTAATATTGTAGGTTCCTATGAAGGCTCTGCACATTTCACTGGACATTCTAGAAATATAAATATATATTCCCTTTGTAAGATGCTACGATATTCATCTTGGAAAATGTTCATGGTATCAGCTGTTGTCCCAAGAAGCTAATTTTATTGATGGATCTTGAGATAATTCCCCGTTAGGAGAATGAGTGCACACAGGGAGATGTAGTGAGAGTAGTGAAGAATAACACACACAGCACACAGCCACACTGTATGGTAAAATATAGGTTTTTACTTCCAGTAAAACAGTTAAGCAAAGTTCTACAAAACAATCCAAGTCATTCACAGTTAAAGCAGTCAGTTTTCAGTCCAGGGATAATCTAAATATTCAAGTCCAGTATCAAAAACAGTTCAGTAACAGACTTACATCAAATCAACTTTGATCAGCAGCAGTCAATAGGAATGGCAACACTCTCCAGAACAACAGAACAGAACAAACTAGTTTTTGTCTCCATCTTATGGCCGTTTGAGAACCTACACTCAATTACCATTTTCTCATTCCCTTAAAGAGACAATATTTAAATGTCTATCCTGGTTTATATATTTTCCAACCCAACTATCTGTTCGGTGACTTACATTCCTGAAATTGATTATGAAATTTATTTGCCACCCATCTTGTATCCAATGACTCTTGAAATGTGAAAGCAGAGGCTGTTTTAAAAATTTATACTTTTTGTTTTCTCAGATACGGAACAATGCACCAAGTGCCCAGATGATCAATACTCAAATAAGAAGAGAGTCCAATGTATTCCAAAAGTAAAACCTTTCTGATTTATGAAGAATATCTGGGCATCATTCTGGCCTCTTTTGCTCTACTTTTATTCCTAACAACAGGATTCATTTTAATCATATTCATTAAATACCTAGAAACTCCCATTGTCAAGGCCAACAACCGGGACCTCTCTTTCGTCCTCCTTGTCTCCCTCCTGCTTTGCTTCTTGTCGTCTTTCCTCTTCATTGGTCGTCTTTCCTCTTCATTGGTCAATGAGGAAAAGTGACATGTCTTCTCCAACAAACAATATTCAGCATTGTCTTCTCAGTAGCCATATCTTCTATGTTGGCAAAAACTATCATGGTGGTATTGGCTTTTCTGGCCACAAAACCAGGAAGCCAAATGAAGAGATTTTTAGGGAAAAGTTTGGCCAATTCCATCATCTTTTCTTGTTTTGCTGTCCAAATTATCATCTGCTCCATCTGGCTGGGAGTTTCTCCTGAGTTCCCTGATTCTGACCTCCACTCCCAGCCTGAAATGATCATTCTGCAATGCAATGAAGGGTCTGTTACCATGTTCTACATCACCCTCAGCTACATAGGCTTCCTGGCTGTCATCTGCTTCACAGTGGTTTTCCTGGCCAGGAATCTCCCTGGGACATTCAATGAAGCCAAGCTGATCACCTTCAGCATGCTGGTCTTCTGCAGTGTCTGGGTGACTTTTGTCCCCACCTATCTGAGCACCAAAGGTGGCTGTGCAGGCCTTCTCCACCTTGTACACCAGTGCTGGTCTTCTTGGCTGTATCTTTGTCCCCAAGTGCTACATTATCCTTCTCAGGCCAGACCTGAACACAAAGAAACAACTTACTGGCAGAATAAATGTAGAAACATGAAACATAAACCATTATAATATTGGAAGAACTGGGAAGTTATTTAGATGAAGATATTTATTATGTCCATTATGTACACAGGAATCAAAGAAAATACGTTTGGCACAAGCAATTCATGAACCACTCATGAACAGGATCAAATAGAAGTGCTATTGTTAGTCCCCCATGTTCCAATAATCTCTCCAGACTTACTGCATTCCCTTAGGAATGATCAGATAAATGATCAAGGACTCTGAGGCAGGTCAATCCTGTGCCATTTTCTGCAGTGCAAGGATTCCAAATTTCATCAATTATTCCCATTTACAATCACTGTCTGTGCATGTATGCCTGTATGCATATATTGTAAGGGGAAAATAATGGGGACCTCCTTCTAGTACAATAAAGTTTGGGGGGCCTGAGATGGGTTCAATGTTGACATTAATTGTCTGATGCAAGTATAAAGAAAAATTTGTAATCCACATGTCCGTTTGATGAAATAGTAGCTGACATGAAGACTGTTCTTCCTTATATGCCGAAATGATTAGGGTTGAGGCTATGGGAAAAGAGGAAGTATATGCTTAAAGCACATATAGAGATAATCATGTTGTAACATTGAAGTTAAAGAAATGGACAACTGCCCCTGTTGCTAGGACAGTGTGGACAGATCTTGAAAGTCAAATGACATTGTCATTTTAAGGTAAAAAAGACAAAGGTGAATAATAGGAAGTTGCCAATCAGCCTCAAGCTGTCCCATTTAACCGCTTGTCTGATTGGCCCCCATTGCAATGTGATTAATGTAAGTGATTTATGTTTGTTGTGCTTTAAATTCTCATAAACCTGTGAATCCTAAAAGTGAAACTTTTATGGTGTGCTGTCTTTTCAATTGCTGTTAAGTGCAGCTATACTCATAATCCAATTATTCCCCTGACAGTATATATGTACCTTATGTATTTACAAGTGTATATAGCTGCTCAAATCACAGACAGGTAAATAGGAGCTAGTTACAACATTTAAACATTTAAAACTCCATCATATAATAATATCATTATAAAACCTTACTCTACCTCGTTCCCATGACAGCAACAATACAATTAAAGTTGTAGGCACTTGATCAACTCCATTTCCATTTGTGGTCCCCAAACCCACTGACAAAATCACATTTTTATGGACCTTTCAAAAAAGGAGCAGGGTAAGCACCAACCGTACTTTAGGGAAGGATGTCTATGGAGATTCTCTGTCATCCAGGTCATGGCTGTCCCAGATGTGCTTTCTAAAAAGGCAACTGAACTTTCTGTGTTTTTTTCTTGAAGATGTTTCACTTTTCATCCAAAAAGCTTCTTCAGTCCTGACTGAATGATGGAGAATAATAGAAGGATTTATATTTTTACAGTCATGTGGTTATTAGCACTTTTTTTGAGAGCCATTGAGGCCATGTGGAGGTTTATCTGTGCCCTCAGGATCATCAGAATAAAGGAAATGGGTGTAGAATCTTCTTGCAACTGCTGAAAGGACCGTGTTGTAAATAGGAGATGGGTGGTCTCATATCCCTCCCTCTCTATTGAGAGAGGGCTGTTAATTTTAATGTAGATGGCCTCTTTGAACCCTCCTTCAAACCTGTGGTTCTCTCTGCCCAGACTGTGTTCAAAAGTGTGACTTTTGCCTCTCAGATGCAGATGGACTGCTGAATCTTGTCCTGTCTTCCATCATTCCTAAGTGTGGCCAATGAGCAGCAGAATCCAGATTCACTTTCCTCACTCGCAATTGCACTGAAACCACTAGGTATTTTGAGGGAGTGTTGGCTTGCCTTGCCAGAATCTGATCCTAATTTTGGACTCCACCTAGACTTGAACCATTTCCCAACAGGACAGGGCTGGCTTTCCAGGCAAAGAATTTTGCTACTCTATGTCCCTAGCCACCACAATAGAAGATCTTGTCTCCTTTTCCGTGTTTTCTCTGCATCTTTCAAATGAGGCTGTGCACCCAAATTCTTCATGTGTTCTACAGGGGAGATTTTCTCACATTAAATAGTGAGGTGTTTCTTTTGACTCGACTGGACTTGCGCGGTTCATTCCTGCTGAAGACTTCGACCGGTTCGGATGGGGTTGCTGTCTCTCTGGTCCTTCTCCATGGAACCGCCTGGAAGGGTGAGTCAGCCATTTTACTGCCGCCTGAGTTTCTTAGGCTGGCGGTTTTGCCGCTCGCTGCTGGTTTCTCCGGGCAGGTCGAGCTGGCCTGGCTGGACCCTTCGAGTGGACTTTTCTCGCAACTTTCTTCTAATTGTAAGTCTCTCTTTTGCTCTTTTTGTTTGTTATCATATTCTGTGTTTAATTTAAACGGTTCTTTATTATTTTCTTGTATTTCCTCCCCCCCCCCCCCCGGTTTGATTTTCATCATTTTTTAATATTTGTGGTTGTGTGTTTGTACTTCTTTCTATGTTTCGGGACCAAAGCTGGTCTATGTGCCACTTCCATTCCCTGCCATCATCTATGGTTAGTCGGGAGGACCGGGGGCCTGTAATTTGTGTTATCGTACCTGGAAGCCATAATGGGTCCCCAGTAAAATTTCTTGCATAGGCTAGGTCGCCTATTTCAAATGTCCTGAAATGGGTGGAGGAGTCGGGGGGGTTTTCTGGTGTATAGTTTGGGTGCAATCTGTCTAGATGCGACCTCAGTTTTTTCCCCATCAGTAATTCAGCCAGGCTTTTGTTTTTTATCGTACCCGGTGTAATATGCTGGAGGGTGAGTAGGTGATTTATTTTTTCTTGGACATCCCCAATCTCCATTTTTTCTAACCCTTCTTTGGTAAACCTGACCATTTTCTCTGCCCTACCATTTGCAGCCGGGTGGACCAGCACGGTCAGGGCATGTCTAATACCTAGGGAGGCTAGGTATTGTTCGAATTGGATACTTGTTAATTGTGGCCCGTTGTCGGACACTAGGACGTCCGGCAGGCCATGGGTTGCAAAAAGTTTGCCAAGTTGTTTAATAATGGTTTCTGTTGTTGTAGATGGCATAATTTTAACCTCCAGCCAATCTGAGTATGCATCTACAACAATTAGGAAAGTATGCCCCTTAGTGGGACCCGCAAAGTCAATGTGAATTCATGACCAGGGGCCTCATGGGGTTTCCCAGTCCCTAATGGTTGCTTTTGGTGGGGAAGGTCTGCTTCTTTGGCATTTGTTGCAAGAATTTACCCAGTATTCGATGTCCCTGTCTATACCCGGCCACCAGACATAGCTTCTAGCAAGGCTTTTCATTTTAACAATTCCAGGGTGGCCTTCATGAAGCATACCCAGTACCTTAGTTTGTAATTTGGAGGGAATAATTACCCGATCACCCCACAACAAACAACCCTTTTGAATTGAGAGTTCGGTTTGTCTGGTCCGGAAAGGTTTAAAGGTCTCAGTTTTTTGATTTTCCGGCCAGCCTTTACCTACCCAGTTCAGTACATGGGCAGTCAATGGGTCTTTTGCAGTGGCTCTGGCGACATCATTTGCAGATATGGGTAGATCGGGGCATGTTTCTATCTGCAAGGTGTTCATCTTCGGTGCCGGGTCTTCCTCTATATTCGGTAATGGTGCTCTGCTCAATGCGTCTGCATGGGAAATTTGTTTCCCGGGGCGATGTGTCAGAATATACGAGTATGCTGCTAGGAATTCTGACCATCTAGTCATTCGCGGGGACAAAATGTTCAGTGTCGGCTTGTTTCCCGCCAAAATTCCCAGTAGCGGTTTATGGTCCATTACAATTAAAAATGTTCTTCCATATAGATATTCGTGGAAGCGTTTCACTCTCTCAACGATTGCCAGGGCCTCTCTGTCCAATTGGCTATAATTACACTCGGTTTTAGACAGAGTCTTTGAATAGTATTCAATGGGTGCCTCTCTCCCATCTGGCAATTGGTGACTCAGGATGGCACCGACTCCAAACGGTGAGGCGTCGCAGGTCACCGTCAATGGAAGTGTGTTACTAAACTGGATAAGAACGGTGTTTGATGTTAATAAGTTTTTTATTTTTTGGAAGGCTTTCTTTTCTCTATAACCCCAAGTCCAAATTGTTTTTTTATCCAGTAATCGGTGTAATGGTTCCGCTATTGTCACTTTGTGGGGTAGGAACACGTTATAAAAATTTATTAGTCCCAAAAATGCCTGTAGTTCAGTTTTGTTCCTTGGTTCTGGTGCATCTTTAATAGCTTTGACTTTTTTGTCAGTAGGGTGTATACCCTCTCCGTCTGATAAGTAGCCCAGGAATTCAATGCGATCAGTCATTAAACAGCATTTTTCTTTTTTAACTTTTAGGCCAGATTCTCTGAATTTAGTTAGTACGTCCTTTAGTCTTTTTTTTAGTTGGGTCGCATCTTTGGCCGAAATTAGGACATCGTCGAAATATGGTACGACCCCTTTTATACCATTTAATAGGCGCTCCATGAGGCTCTGGAAAATGCCTGGGGCTACACTCACTCCAAATTGGAGTCTGTTGCACTTGAATGCTCCTTTGTGGGTCACTATAGTTTGTGTTTCAGCCATTAATGGGTCTACTGGGAGTTGTTGGTAAGCTTGAGCTAGATCTAGTTTAGCGAAAACTTTTCCTCCCCCAAGAGAATGTAATAAGTGTTGTACGACTGGCACCGGGTATGTGCTTTGTTGCAATGCGTGGTTCAGGGTAGCCTTGTAGTCACCACAATTTTGAACCGACCCGTCTGGTTTAATTGGTGTTACGATCGGCATTTCCCACTTTGCATGGTCCACAGGTTCTAAAACCCCTTGGTCTATTAATTTATTTAGTTGTTCCTCTATTTTTGCTTTCAGAGCAAAAGGAACTCGTCTGGCCTTTAGTCTTCTAGGGGTTACTTGGGGGTCTAGACTAAAGGAAATTGGGGTCCTCCGATACCTGCCTAGGGCGCCGTCAAAAACGTCCTGGAACTCTTGGATCAGGCTTTCTTCCCAGTTGGTTGCGGCCACCCAGTCTACTCCGGTCATCCCAATGCCCAATGGTGTGAACCATTCGATGCCCAGGAGGCTTGGTCGGTCTTGGTCGACTATTGTCAATGGTAGTACTTTGACATGTTGTTTGTAGGCGACTCGGAAATGTCCTAGGCCTGCAAATGGCATCGAGAAATCTACAATCGGCCTGAGGATGGTTCCCTCCGCAGCCAGCGCATTCCCACCAATTCTTTTTTTCACGCCCTTTCTTGTTGGCGTATAGGCGGTGGACTTCGTCGTCTTCCTCCCCGGATTCTGATGTCACATCAATATCCTCGTGGTGAGTGGTTTTGGGAAATTGTTTCTTCCCTCTGTCCAGGCTCGTTTCATCGTTGTTCGTGTCAAGAAAACAGCTCTCTTACACTGGTCTGAGATCTCTTCCATCTCGTTACTTTCCAAATAAATCTGGAAACGGTCTACGTAGGATTCCCAATCCTCTTCATTGGGATTGAAGGGTGTGGGCGGAGCGTTATTTCTTGCCATAGTTCTTTGTCTAGTTTTATTTGTAGCCGCGTGCTCAGTCTCGCGTTTAGGACGATCCCACCCTCGTCGCCAGTGTTCCGTCCGGAAAATTGCGAGGTAGACCGGGTTCCAGCAACAAAGTCTTTATTATATACAGCAGTGGAAAAACGGAACATTGGCTCAAGCTGTGGCAGCCTTTTTATAGGGATTTGCCTGCCGGCTTGTAGCCAATGACAGGTATTTAGTTTTGCCGCCTTTTGAGCAGTTTCTTGGATTGGTTCTTATTGAACCAATCCCCATTCAGGTTTTTTAGCCAATCAGAGTCCTGTGTTAGGAGTCTACTATTCTATATACAGAACACCAATATTATCTTAATGGTCTCCTCCTGTGATGGTGTCTTCTCATTTTTCCAGTTTTTAGCAAATACAATCCTAGCTGCTGTTAATACATTTACAATCAGATATTTCAAATCTTTGCTATATATTTCAGGCAAAATTCCCAATAAAAAATCTCTTGTTTCAAGTCTATATGCTTATTTGTCATTTTTTCCAGCCACATGTGGATTTTAGTGCAATATTTTTTAGCATCCGAACTTGTCCACCACATATGGTAATATGAGCCAGGTGTCTGATTACATTTCCAACACTTTTTGGACTTATTCTTAAACATTCTTGCAATTCTTGTTGGGGGAAAGTGCCACTTGTAAAACATCTTATACAAATTTTCTTTATATGCTGTTGACATTGTCATTTTATAATTTTGAAACCACAATTTTTGCCATTTCTCTAAATCCCATATCCAAAAATTTTTCCCAAGCAATCATTGTTTCTTTAATCTGTTCTTCTTCTAGTTTAATTTCTAATAACTATCCATACAGTTTTTTTGTCACCTTTTCATCAATACCTGTCAAAATCTTATCTCAGTCAGTCAGTTTATCATAGAAACCTTTTGTTTTAGAATCTTTATCATACCTTGAATGTATTTGCGCATATGAAAACCAATTCATCTTTCTAACTTGTTCCTCTAATTTTTGCAAAGATTTAAATTCACCCTTTTCATTCAGTATTTCACCATATCTAACTGTTTGTTCCTTTTTGAATATTATAGGATAAGAAAATGCTTCAATAGTCGATAACCAGACTGGAATTTTCAAATAACATTGTATTTTAGTCTTCCAATTTAACCACAGAGACTCCCGTATATAATGTCTTCTAAAGTACCCCTGTGTTTTCGTTCCTTTATACCATAAAAAAGCATGCCACCCCAACAACAGATCATGAGCTTCTAAAGTCAACAATCTAGTATTTTTTCATGTTATCCATTCTTTTACCCACATAAATTTCATAGCTTGATAGTACAACTCCCAATTAGGCAAGCCAAATCCTCCTCTTATTCCAGCATCTTCCAAAGTTTTAACTTTATTCTGCCTTCTTACCTTGCTATATATATTTCAACACAATTTTATTTAAATCTTCAAAATAATCTTTTCCAACCCTAATTGGAATTTTTTGAAACAAATATAAAATTCTGGATAATATATTCATCGTTTGTTGATATTCTCCCTATTAATGACAGTTGTACATTTTCCCCAAAAGGCTGTTTCTTGAGGAATCCATTGGGATCTTGTCAGCTTCTCTTCAGAGTGCTGAGGACTTTGGGCATCAGCAAGCTCTGAACCTCAGATGAAGACTGTTTACTGACTGGTGAGTCGACTGGTGAGCACAGTTCTTTGAGAAAAAAATTATATTAAATAGAGATCTTCAACTCAGTGGAAAAATTAATATTAAGCCCATGTCACACTGCCCAACGGATGCAAAAAGGACACAGCGGATGAGCAAAATGTTCCATCCGTTGTTATCCGTTCTCAAAAGGGGCAAAAATTTGCATAACCGGAGCGGATAACACGGACGCGTGGAGGACGCAGGGCGGATGCAAAGCGGATGCAGAACGGAAGCCCAGTGGAAGGAAGCAGATGGGAGTGGATGGCACATCCTCTAGGCTTCCGGGGGGCCGCAGCAAAGCGGACACGGAACGGAAAGAGCGGAAGCAGAGCGGAAGCAGAGAGGAAGCAGAGCGGAAGCAGAGCGGAAGCAGAGCGGATGAAGCGGATGCACAGCAGATGCACAGCGGATGCACAGCGGAAGCCTAATGGATGCCTGGCGTTAATTGCGCATGTGGGAGGATGCATTGCGTCAGCCCCTCGGATATAACGGAAGCAGCTCGGAAGCAGGTCACCATTCAGAGGAAAGACCTGCTGCCAGACGGATTGGCTGCCTTGCCTGCCCTGCCTGCATGTCTGCCTCCAAGCCGTGCTGCCAGCCTTGCTGCCAGCCTCCCTGCCAGCCTTGCTGCCAGCCTCCCTGCCAGACTGCCTGCAAGCCTTGCTGCGAGCCTCCCTGCCAGACTCCCTGCCAGCCTTGGTGCCAGCCTGCCTGCAAGCCTTGGTTCATGTCTGCCTGCCAGCCTTGGTGCCTGCCTGCCTGCCAGCCTTGGTGCCTGCCTTGGTGCCAGCCTTGGTGCCAGCCTGCCTGCCAGCCTTCCGGCCAGCCTTGCTGTCTGCCTGCCTGCCAGCCTTCCTGCCAGCCTTGTTGCCTGCCTCCCTGACAGCCTGCCTGCCAGCCTTGGTTCCTGACAGCCTCCCTGCCAGCCAGCAACCCCACAACCATGCGGAAGCACAGCAAGCCTCAGCCATCTGCTGCCAGCCCTGGCAAGAGGGACAGGGCTACCATCCCGCCCCCTGGCCCTCACTCTGGTTCTCCTGGGGCTTCTGCAGCACGGGCTCGCTCTTCTGGGGCTGGCGCTTCTGCTGCTTCTGCTTCTGGAGGAGCTGATGACAAGCACTCCAGCACAGGCCACCTCCCTCCATCCCTGAGACTGAGCGACCAAGAGGAGTGCCAGAGACTCATTTTTGTTTTATAGCTTGTTGTTAATAAAGTCTATTTATGATTCACACACTTGCTTCATTTCTTTTTTTTAATAAAGTCTTGGTGGAAACTTTTAGAAATGGTTTAAGCCTTTGCATGCTTGTGGGATGGGTTAAGATAGCAGTGGGGTGGGCAGAGATATCTGAGGAATGAGCAGGGATACCTTTGGGATGGGTAATAGCTGTGGGATAGATAAACCTCCAGCGCAAGCATAGTGGAACTGTATTGTCCACCCTCCCAGGGGAAACACCTATGGCCCTTTATTATCAATAATAATGTAATAATCATCCACACATGTCAACATAAACACAACTCTTTATTAAACACCCTGTTCATTGTAGGCCCACCCAATATACATGGCCCAATCTCATCCGTGTGATGAGACAGGCTGAAGGAAGCATCCATTAAGCATCTACCATCCTGTCTTGACACTCCACTGCTCCAGCTGGGAAGTTGCACCAGTGTTTCAGGAGGTTGCGCTGCTTCTTCCCTTCATGTGAGGCTCTGTTGTGGCCTTGCACATCCAGAGTGTCTATCAGGTTTCACCCTTGCCTCCATTCCCCAGGCTCCATGTCCCCATTGCCTTGCTGACAGTCCACAAGCCTGTCCTGTAACACTGGGCAGCGGGTGCGCATGAGATTGTGCAGGATGCAGCAAGCTTCCATGATCCTCCTCATGGTCTGTGGGCGATGCTGCATGGTGGTGAGAAGTACCTGGTACCTGTTGGCCAGGATGCCAAAGGCGTTGTCCACCACCTGCCTTGCCCTGGACAGCCTGTAGTTGAAGATCCTCTCTTTACCGGTGAGGTGTCTGGAGGTGTAGGGCTTCATGAAGTAGGTTGTGAGGGAGAAGGCGTCATCCCCCACGATGAAGTAGGGCACATCTTGTGTGTCGTTCGGCAGCAGGTCTGGATCTGGGAAGCCCACGATGAGGTTGCATTCCAGCCCCTCCTTGAGGACACTAGCATTGTATACCTGGGCATCTGAAGAAGAGCCGTTGCCTGAAGCATCGATGTACATGAATTTGTAGTCAGCATCGACCATGGCGAAGAGGATGATGCTGAAGAAGCCCTTGGAGTTGAAATAAGTAGACCCTGAGTTGGGTGGAGATTTGCAGGCCACGTGCTTGCCATCTATGGCTCCAATGGTGTGGGGGAAGTTCCACTTCTGATACCACTGCTCTGCAACTTTCTTCCATCCTTCTTCAGTGGAGGGGTAGTGGAGGAGCTCCTCCTTGTATTCTTCGATGATGGCCCACACCACTTCTCTGACCACAATGCTGATGGTGTTGGATGGCACCCTCCAGCCGTACTGCATGCTCCTGTAGGTGGTCCCGGAGTCCAGGTGGCGCAGAGTGAGTGCCACCTTGAGCCCAGGTTCCAGGCTGGGGCAGAAGCTGGTGCTCTGCTTGGTCAACCTGGGTATCAGCCACTGCACAACTTCGTCAAACATGGCTGGAGGCATCCTCATGAAGTTCTGGAACGCCCGAGTGTCTTCGTTCCTGAGCTCCACCATCAGCTTGCTGTACAGTCCGTCCTCTGCTCTTCTGGCGAACCATCTTCGGACCCAGACTGTCAGGCGGAGCTCCATTCAAAAATCCAGGAAAGAAATACTTAGACTCTTTAGTTTAGAGAAAAGATATCTTTTACTGAAAGTGAAGTGGTAGCAACCAAAGAATTCTGAATCTGAGAATTTAGGCG